>JAJJHT010010758.1:187190-249963 GCA_021223865.1 Drosophila pandora
TCTTTTCCAGCCTCGAGTAGAGGAAGCGCTTCAACGACTCGTCGCGGATGTATTGAGTGAGTAATCCTAAATTTATGCCAAGCCAGCAGAAGTGATACGGAATTCTCCGATCAATATCTTTCCTCGTTTTCCGAGTTCCAGCCCAAGAGGCTTCACCGGTTATACAGGCAACCCCACGCGTGGTCTTTGTAGTAGCGCTCTCTTAGTAACTAAAATCCGATGTCATGATATTGAACGCGAGTCCGCGAATCCTGCCAAATCGAATATACATTTAAGTTCGCAAATCTTTAGTAATAAGATATTATTAAGCGTAGTCAGAAAGATCATATATTGAAGTATTGGAATAGTTAGGAAATTAGGATAAGGATGTTATTTAGACGTTTAAGGATTTTCTTTAAGGAATAAATATGAAGTTTATAATGGAGTAAGAAAACATATTTCGCCTCGTTTGTGTCGCCACCGCCCTGCCGCCAGCCCATGCCATGTACCTTCTTGGGGATCTCCGAAGGATCCTAATATATTCTGTTCTGAGGAGCTCAGGTTTGACCCACGCTGTTCGTGAGGTCGCGCACGCATCATTATCGACTTAATTTATGATTCCCGAGGCAGCATCGAGGGGAGAGAAGGGGGTGTTTCAGAACCCTCCCACTAGCCGGCGAGATCTGGCCGGACACCGCGTGCAACCCCTTCCTCTCGTCCGATACTTTCAGCGATGCCACCTCACTGTTCGTTACAGAAGGTTCCGAATTTATGTGCAAGGCGGTTTAGAATTGTTACTGATTGTAATTCATTGACGTTGACGTTAAACAGAATAGAACTTAACCCTCGTATTGCGAGGTGGGCGTTTGAGTTACTTGAGTATGACTTTGAGTTAGTTCATAAGTCGGGAAAGCTTATGCAACATGTAGATAATTTAAGTAGGAATACTAACATATGTTTAGTGGATACGGTGAGTTTTGAAGACTCACTTAATTATATGTCAAGCGAAAGATGAAAAGTTAAAGAAAATTAGAATAAGGTTAGAAGAAGAAGACAAAATGTTTGAGATAAGAATTGGGGTTATTTATAGGAAAGCAAATTATGGAAAATTGTTGTTTTATGTTCCAGAAGAAATGGAAGACAAGATACTGTATAAATATCACAATGAGTTAGGTCACTTATGTAGGTAGAGATAAGTTTATGGATGCAATTGTTAGGACGTATTGGTTTGCAAATATGAAAGAGAAAGTTGTTAGACATATTGATAATTGTTTGAGGTGTGTAGCGTTTTCACCAAAGTCAGGAAAGGAAGAAGGATTTTTACACAGCATTCCAAAAGGGAATGCACCATTCGAGAACACATATATTGATCACTACGGGCCAGTGGATAAGGGAAGGTCAAATAAACATCTTTTTGTTGTCATAGACGGGTTTACAAAATATGTTAGGTTATATGCAAAAAAAAACAACAAACACAAAGGAAGTTATTATAGCATTGAAAGATTATTTTAGATCGTATAGTAGACCGACTTGTATCGTTTCGGATAGGGGTTGTTGTTATACATCTGAGGATTTTCAGAAATTTCTCGAAGATTATAATGTTAAGCACGTAAAAATAGCAACAGGGTCATCTCAAGCTAATGGTCAAGTGGAAAGAATTAATCAAATAATAGGACTGATGATAGCGAAATTGACAGACTCAGAAAAGGGATTGCATTGGGATACAGTTATTGAAGCTGTTGAGTTTTAGTTAAACAATACAAAGCAGAGAAGCATTGCGCAAATGCCGAGCAAAAGGTTATTTGGAATCGCACAAAAAGGAAAAATTATAGATGAATTAAGGCAAAAGTTAGAAGAATTAGATAATACCGACAATGTTAGGAATTTAGACGAAATTAGGAAAAAGGAACAGAGTGTTAAACAAAGTTGCAGAAAGACAATGAAAAAAATTACAATGAGAAAAAGAAAGCCAGTTCAGAATGCAAGGAAGGTGACTATATCGTGGTTAAGAATTTTGATTGTACTGTTGGCGTTACAAGAGTGTTAATACCCAAACATAAGGGTCCATTCATAATAGACAAAGTTTTAGGAAATGATAGGTATTTAATTGAAGATGTTGAAGGCTTTCAATTGTCACGTATTCCAAATCAAGGTGTTTGGAGTAGTCAGAACATTAAACATTGGATAGGTAAACGAAGATGAAGCTCAAATATTATGTAAACTGTTGTAAATAAATAACTAATAGTATCTAAGTCAAATAGATGTAAGAATCAATTGTAAAATATCACAAGATCGGGAGATCTCAGGGGATATAAGTGTATGGCATAACTGTAAACTGTTGTTAGTGTAAGTCGGTGTCGTTGCTTGTTGTCGGTTCTGGCTCTCTCTCCCTTGTGCTCTCATCGCTCTCATTGCTCTTTCAGCGAATTATGAGCGTGGATGCAGATCGCGGGATGAGAGCGGAGTCAGTCGAACACCAGCAGCGATCCGGTGAAGATCAAATCAGAAATAATAAAATTATTTCAAGAAAAGTGTTGGTGTTCTTCTTCAAGGGTCATTTATTATATCCCTACATATATAAAATTCTCATGTCACGGTGTTAGTAGCTCTAATCCTCCCAAATGGCTTGAGCGATTTTCGTAAAATTTTGTGGGCATATTCGTTAGGGCTGAGAATCGTAAAACATAAATTTTTCATCCCCCTAAATGTTAAGGGTGGTTCACCCCTAATTTTTTTTATACAAATCCGCAATAGCTTTTCTAGATGGCAATCAAATATAATAATTTAGTACCATAAATTCGTATTCAAAGCTAATCATTTCTAATCATTTCACTATCCTTTAATGATAATTTGTTTTAATTTGAATATTGATCTCCCGTCTTCGCCGGTCGATAATTTTTCAACTACGAGCATCAATCGATCAGCTATCCCCGCTCCAGTTGTCACTCCGGTCCCCTATCTTACTCATTATACATTTTTTAGCCATTGTGTATTGTGTATAATCGTAGCAGTGACGGTTATACGTATTACTGTCGCAATGCCAAGAAAAGGCCAATTTGGGTCGTCGAACGGTCAAATCCACAGCCGCGCGAGATAGAAGAGCACGAAGATCAGGCGAACAAATCGAAGAAGATAATGTAAATGCGCGTGTGAGCATGGCGCAGTTGCGTCAATCAGAATCGCAAGAGGCACGAGATGAACGTAATCAAGAAAGACAACTGCAACGAAGAGAAGCACGCAGATTCATAGATAATCGACTTAGAAGAATTGACCAACAACGCCAACAAGTTCATCGAGCATTTACATCAGGGGCATTTCTTAGACTAGCATTTCAGTACGAATCTGATGTTTAATATTCCAAAGTGATTATTGGTACTTTGGAGAAGGAATGCCTGTATTATGAGCCACTTGGGATGCTCATCAGAAAAAGTACAACTACCCGAAATTGAATCACCACCTGAACCATTGCGCGGATTACTTCTCGGTATAGATCCAGATTCTACCCTGCTCCTGAAGTCAATTCCAACATTTAATTCATGCTTCCCAATGACATCGTTTGGAGCAACACAAATAGTTAACAATATTGCTGGAAACGGTCATCATTTCAATTCCACATTCAAAATCAAAGGCCAAGTGTCCCAAAGGCTCATTGCTGCTTTGATGTTCGTTTATTCACTATATATTTGCTTAAAACTAATGAAAAATAACAAAAGCGTAGCTAGCTGCGGATGAGGCTGTCGATGTCGTGAGGCGCAAAAAATGTTGTGTTTCTAGTGATGGCCTCCAGGGATATCGATGCTCTCGCTAGATATCGAAATCGATTGTGCTATGGTAAGCACTTAGGGTTGCCACAGTACCCCCTCCTAGAATTCCAGTTAGGAAAGATACTTTGCTGGGAACCTGACTCGTCGTCCTGATCTTGATAACTGCTCGGTTGGCTGGGCAGTTGGCGCTGTCGTTTTCTCTTGAGTCGGAGGAGATTCGTTTTGGCAGATGTATGCCGGTTTAAGTCTGTCGAGAGACACCTTGTTGTCTTTTGTATGTCCTTTGAGCGTAAAGTACTTGTCGTGCTTTGCTAGCACTTCAAACGGACCCTCGTAGTTTGCTTCCAGAGGGGTTTTGACTCGATCCACTCTGACGAAGACGTAGGTACAATCCATTGCAATGGTTTAAATCCGGGTGCACAAATTCCTGCGGTGTATGATGGTGCACTGGCTTAGTGGTTGGTAGCTGAGATATGGTTTTTTGAAGAGCCTCGCCCAACTCAGACTCGATATGTTTTTGTGTGTTTGGTGAAAAAAATCCGCCAGGGACACGTAGAGCGGTGCCATAAACCATTTCAGCTGGGCTCAGTCCGATGTCGCTTTTAACTGTTGTACGTAAGCCTAGGAGGATTAAGAGCAGGGAACTGCTCCAGTTAATAGAATCGGCGCATTTTGAGGCAGCGTTTAATGTTCTGTGCTAGCGTTCGATCATCCCGTTGGCTTGTGGGTGGTACGCCGTCGTGCGCAGGTGCTTAAAACCGCAGATTTTGGGGAGCTCTTGGAATAGTGTGGACTCAAATTGTCGGCCTAAATCCGTTGTGATGTAGAGAGGGATTCCGTACAGAGCGAACCAGAACAGATTTTGCTGTGATGTCGACTAAGGGGATTGCTGCGGGCCATCTTGAGAAGCGATCGATACCCGTGAGGCAGTATCGGTATCCGTTCGATGATGGCAGTGGGCCAACGATGTCGATGTTGATGTGTTCGAAACGGGCGTCGCTGGCGGCATACTCTCCCAGTGGCGATTTTGTGTGTCGTTGGAGTTTAGCTTTTTGACACGGGATGCAAAAGCGTACGATTTTGGCCACATCCTTCGCCATGTGGGGCCAAACATAGTGTTTGCCGACCAATTTATTCGTCGCCTTAACGCCTGGATGGCTCAGTGAATGCAGGTCTTGAACCACGGGTTGGCGTAGACATCTGGGCACGAACGGGCGTATCTGGTTATTGGCGAAGTGGTAGTACAATTGCTTGTTTGAGCCTGAAAGGGAAAATTTGGTTAGTGAGGTGGTATTTTCTGGATCAGAATGGAGTAGCGATTGTAGATCGTCGTCGTTTTCCTGTTCCAGTGCCATCTCGTCGAAGTCGATGTGTTTGATGGCTTCGATGCGTGGGAGAAGATCAGCCCTGTTGTTTTCCTCTCCTGGGATGTGCCGGATATCGGTACTGAATTGGCTGATGAAATCCAGTTGACGCGCGCGTCCCGGTGATGCCTTCTCGCTGTTTTGATTGAAAGCGTACATCAGCGGCTTGTCGGTGAAAATTATAAAAATTCTGCCCTCCAATGCGAACTTGAAGTGCAAAATGGCCTGATAGATGGCAGTCAGTTCTCTATCGTAGGTGCTTTATTTCTTTTGCGTCGGTGTGAATTTATTGGAGAAGAAACCCAGTGGTTGCGTCTGCTCGTTGACAATCTGATTTAACACGGCACCCATGGCGTCATCGGAGGCATCAGTGGTTAGTGTTAATTGAGAGTTAGGTGCCATGTAGTTCAGCAACGTAGCGTTTGCAAGCTCGTTCTTGCAGGCGTCGAATGCGTGGTCGGCTTCTGTAGACCAGAGTATCCGGGTTTTGTCGTTCTTTTTATTGCCTTGGATTAGCGTCTGGAGTATGTGTTGGTTATCAGCAGCACGTGAGATAAACGGCCGATAGAAGTTGATCATACCCAGAAACTTTTTTAAATCTTTACCTATAAGCGGTTTTTTAAAGTGGCGAATGGCTTCCACTTTGGCTTCGGATGGTTTCAAACCGTGCTGGCTGATGGCATTTCCCAGGAATGTGAGTTGTGATTTACCGAATTGGCACTTCTCGACGTTCACGGTTCGAAGGCGGTCAAGGGTCGTACGGAGGTGCGTCTCGTGCTGCTCCTCGGATTCTGAAGCGATCAGAATGTCGTCGATGTATGCGAAAACAAAGTTGAGATCCTGCATTACGTTGTTTATGTGACGCTGAAAAGTTTGCGCTGCGTTGCGTAAGCCGAATGTCATGAACTGGAATTCGAATAGCCAAAAAGCCTGTTTTGGGAATATCTTACGGTTCGACAGGGATCTGGTGATACGCTTTTTGCAGGTCGATTTTTGAAAATATCTTTTTACCGTGTAGGATGCTTGTTACATCCAGTATGTACGGAATAGGGTATCGATCCGGCACTGTTACGTTGTTTAGTGCTCGGTAGTCGCCGCATGAGCGCCACTCTCCGTTTGCTTTCTTTACCAGGTGTAATGGACTGGACCAGTGGCTTTTTGAGGGCGACATATTCCTTTTTCGATGAAGCAACCTAGCGTATTGGTTGCTCGTGTCGTAGGATAAAATCGCGTTGATTTTACGTTGAGGCGCGTGACATGTTGATTCGTGCAGCGTAGCTCGACCGATGAGTTTGCGTCGTTTCATATCGACGAGTAAGTCGAAATGTTGAAGGAAATCGGCTAAAATGATAGAGCAGTTGACGTCAGCTAATACGAAGGTCCAAACGAAGTTTCGTCCCAATCCCAGCGACAATGTTATGCGTTTTTCTCCATAGGTTTGTATCTTCGTACCATTGGCGGCGAAAAGAAGCTTTCGAATGAGCATAGATTTTGCGATTCTGCAGGGTGGCGTCACTGAAATGTCGGCGCCGGTGTCAATGAGAAATTGAGTTTTGGAGTAATTGTCGTTGAGGGCGAGGCGGTCAATTGTGTTGTGGTCTTCTTCGAATTTGTCCGCCGAATCCGAAGACTGTTTTAGTTTTTTGGTTCGGATGAAAACGAGCTTGGTAGGCTACATCTTGGCGGCGTTGCCAAATTTGCTGTGGTACCAACACAAGCCTGAAGTCGGGACGCTGTTGCGATCCGTAAATGTGGATGAACTGTTCTTGCGGTATCGGTTTTTGAACAGCGCGTTGATTTGTTGCTCGATGCGGTCTAGACGTTCGCCGAAAACAGTGCTGCTGGGTGGCGCCGATTTGGCGTCAACGGTGCGTATATGATGAAAATCGCCGACTTCCATGACTTTGTCTGCCAACTTAGCTAAATCTGCTAGGTAGGCGTCCGATGCTTGCAAGATCGCTTGACCTGTGTTGGTAGGCGCTGCAGCCACAGTACATTTAAGAAAATTTCGTCAACTTTGATTGCGGCGAGTGCGTTTAACTCGTTGAGCAGTTGTGTGGGGCGCTTGTCACCAAGGTCAGTCTCCGAAATCAACTTCTGGATTTTCTTCTGCTCGCTTTCGCAGAAGCGCTCCAAAATGCAGGACTTTAAGTTTTCGTACTTGCCTGTGCCTGGTGCTTTGCCAGAACGAATTGGGCTTCGATTTGCGACAGCCATAATTCTGGGTGCTCGGTCCAAAAGGGCGGAATTTTAACCACTACGCGGTTAATAACTGCGTCGAAACCGCGAGTAACGGTATCGTAAAATACGTCGGCGTCGACTTGTGTGGTGACGTTGTTTGTCATTGTAAGCACCGGTGCTCGCGTCTATATAGTGATCACGTCGGGGTCACCAATTTGATGTTAGTTTATTCACTATATATTTGCTAAGAACTAATGAAAAATAACAAAAACGTAGCTTGCTGCGGATGAGGCTGTCGATCTCGTGAGGCGCAGAAAATGTTGTGTTTCTAGAGATGGCCTCCAGCGATATCGATTCTCTCGTGAGATATCGAGTTCGATTGTGCTATAGTTAGCACTTAGGGTTGCCACACTGCCAATGCCGACCGAATCTCATAAATTTTTACAAATATACTTTGTGGGTGGCAAGGACTCCACAAGTGCACTCGCCAATCGTGTGGATGCACGTTGCGAATACCATAATCTCAATTCACCGTTTGCCAGGCGTATCATCGGCGAGCTGGACGATCTGTTAAATGTGAATGACTTTGTTGGGCCAAGCAGCCACCAAAGATTGCATATAAAATGATAATAATATGCTAAGCTGCAGCTGTTGTTATCAGCATGTTTCGTCTCTGTTTTGTCCCCAGTTTCGCATGCGCTTTATTGTTTTTTGTAGCGTATGCGCTTTGGGGAGCTTTGGCTGAGCTTCTGCGCAAGCTCTTGGTTTGGCGTTGGTTGTGATTTGGAGTTGATTGGAGCCGCATAGATTTGGGTAAAATTGAACCAAAAATAAATATATTGAACCCTGATTTGAAACGCGTGTATTTATTCGGCTGCTATTAAAACTACTAATAGCATAACATTGGTGACCCCGACGTGATCTCATCCCGCTTTAATATTGTGATCAGCATTAAAAGTGCAAAGAAAACGCCCTTGTTGTTGTTGCTACAAGTAGCATTTTAATTGAAGAATGGAGTCTGGAGCTGAGATTATTGGAGCTGCTGTAGCAAACCGGGAAAGGATGCTGCGGAGAAGAACAGAGGTGGCCTGCCAGGAAATGGAGGCGCTGCATCATAAGGTGAAGGCTGCAGCGCGGACTGACGATTCTTCCATTATGGCGCTGGAGTCGGTGGAGAGGCGTTTGCGTGAGCGGTTCACAGTGCTTCAAGAAGAGTTGGAGGAGCTTAATTTTAGCGAGATCGGGAGTGATCTGTATTGGAAATTGTCGCAGCTGGCGACTGAGGTGGAAGTGGAAATTCAGGTGGAGGTTGCCAAGCGCTCCATTAGAATCGCTGCCCACTCCACACTTCTCGACGGTGCCAGCGTATCGCCAATTCCATACAAGCCAGCCCCCTCCTTGCCACCGTTGCCGATGCCAACATTTAGCGGCGACTATGCCGAGTGGCCGGATTTCTGCGCCCTTTTTAAGACCACGATTGACAGTCATCCCCACCTAACGAAAACGGAAAAGCTCCGGTGGCTCATTTCATGCCTGCGCGAGTCAGCCTTGGATACGGTGAGAGCTCTGGAAATTACTGACGCGAACTACGATGTGGCCCTTGACCTATTGCGCAATCGTTTTAGTAATCGGCGTTTAATATTTCAGTCTCAAATTAATGAGATCCTGCAGCTTCGTGTGGTCGAGCCAGGGTCTGTTGCTACGTTGCGGGAGCTATCGGATCGGTTCAATGGGCATATGCGGGCTCTTATGAGTTCTGGATCAGCTGCCGAGATCCAAGGATGTTTGCTTATCCAGATTATCCTGCAGAAGTTGGATCCAGCCACAAGGGCCAAGTGGGAAGACACTCTCGCCGGAAGCAACGACAGCCTTCCGTCTTGGGAGTCCATGGCACGATTCTTGGAGCAAAGGTGCCGGACTCTTGAATGCGTCGACTTTTCTTTGGCGGCGTATCCACCAGCTAACCAAGTTGGCCGTGGTAGATATTCGAATAACCGATCGTCGTGCATGGTTATTAACGCCCGTCCTGCTCTATGCGCCCTGTGTGGTATTTCGGTGCACGAGCTTCCTTTTTGTTCAAAGTTTAGTGCTTTGACAATTGAGGAACGGTACGACGAAGTGCGGCGTCTGGCTCGCTGTTTTGTTCATCTGGAGGATGGCCATCTCGCTCGCGGATGCTCAGCTTCCCGCTGCTCGACGTGCAATCACCGTCATCATTTTCTGTTGCACCCTCGCGGGCAGGTTTCACCCGCACGAGTCTCACGTCCCATCGGTGCAGTTGCTGGTGCGAACCCATCCCGCTCAATTAACACTTTTGTGACCCAGGATCGCAATGCTGAGCTAGTGCTCCTGCCAACAGCAAATGTACTCGTTCGTGGTCGATCTGGAGACTTCCTGCCTTGCCGAGCGTTATTGGATTCCGGTTCACAAGTGCATCTCATCTCGTCGCGGCTGGCGAATGATCTTCAGCTTGGCCGCTCCAAATGCTCCATAACGGTGGCCGGTTTCGGCGGCGCTGGATTTGAAACAGATGGAGCATCCGTTAATGTGTGCTTGAAGTCCCGCCTTAGCACATATTCAGTGGAAATTGAGGCTGTTGTGGCTTCACATATAACGGACTATCAGCCTAGCCAGGACATAGATGCTTCGGGCTGGAAGATTCCTGGCAATATGGACCTAGCTGACCCCAACTTCCACAAAACGCAGCGAGTGGACCTGCTGATTGGAGCCGGCTTATTCTTTGACCTGTTGTCGGCTGGCCAAATCCAGTTAGGTCACGGACTCCCAATTGCTCAGAACACTCGATTTGGCTGGGTGTTTTCTGGCCACGGTGGACTATCACGGGATGTGTCGGCGCTCTGTGGTAGGGAGGACAACCCATGGAATAACCTCTGCAATAATGTGACTGCTGCCCCTTCCAAAATTCTTATTGAAGGCGCACCCTTCAATGGGGGGAGGATGTTAGGCCAAGCAGCCACCAAAGATTGCATATAAAATGATAATAATATGCTAAGCTGCAGCTGTTGTTATCAGCATGTTTCGTCTCTGTTTTGTCCCCAGTTTCGCATGCGCTTTATTGTTTTTTGTAGCGTATGCGCTTTGGGGAGCTTTGGCTGAGCTTCTGCGCAAGCTCTTGGTTTGGCGTTGGTTGTGATTTGGAGTTGATTGGAGCCGCATAGATTTGGGTTAAATTGAACCAAAAATAAATATATTGAACCCTGATTTGAAACGCGTGTATTTATTCGGCTGCTATTAAAACTACTAATAGCATAACAGACTTATTGAAATTATTCAAATCACACATGCACAAGCTAGAAAGTGACAATCACTCTATTGTCATCAATCCTGATAGAAAACCATCTGGAGAGCATATGCGTAGATTCAACGCACCTGTTGTTAACGACGTTGCTGGAATCATGGTTGGTGATCGTACAGCTACGCGACAAATTGTGATTCGAAGAAGAAATAATGATCTTCAGTTCATCAGTGACACTCACCGTCCATATGACGCCCCCCAATATCCATTAATTTTTTGGAAAGGACAAGACGGATATTGCGTTAATATTAAACAACAAGATCCCGTAACAGGTAATTAATTCATTATTAACAACATAATTAATATATTACTAAAGAATAAAACTTTTATTAATTTGAGAACATATTACAGGAGCCGAAACAAACAAGAACGTAAGCTCGAAGAATTTTTATTCGTATTGTTTGATGATTAGACGCGGCCGAGACAAAATCATTTTCGATTTCGTGAGATTTGTCAACAATTTATGGTCGACATGTATGGGAAGAGAGTGAACTTCCAACATAACACAGGCCGACAATTTCCAACTTTTTTTTCCTCCACGCATAATTTTACCTGCTCCATAACCTTTAGGCTCCCCAGAACATAGGTTCTACTGTGGGAGTCCTGTGGGAGTCCAGAACAAACATAGGTTCTATCTCCCACAGTTTCCGCGGTACACCTAAGAGAAGAAATTGATCAAATTTTACCATATATTGAATTATGTAGGCCGTGTAATGGCGATGACCATCATTGTTTTTAGTACATATCATTTTTGAAATGTATGTGTACCAACTAAAATTAAAAAATGGTATCTAGCGGTTACCATATCTTTGGAATACGCATCCAAAGTTGAAATCTCAGATTTTCTACATTAATTTTTGGTCTTCTATGATTATTGCCCAAACATTTTTCTATGGAAGATTTTTATTTTCTTATTGAAATCAGTAGATCATATCATGTTTTAATTTTGGATTTAAGGAAAAACTCGAAAAATTGAATTTATTGAATTTATTATAGGTGGTTAAACAATATTTTCTTCAATTAAATTTGAGTTTTTAATTTCATATTTTTAAAAATTCATGGCTATCTAAAACTGTTTCTTTGTTCAAAACGTATATATTGCAGGTTCAGCTTGTTTAGTAAAGTTTTACATAAGTTTATAAGATTATAATCAACAGAAGCTGCGTACGGAAGAATATATGTATATCCACTTGCGAGATGCTATTGCGAACAACGCTGACACTGCTAAAATTGGTAACTCTGTTATCTTACCAGTATCGTTCATAGGTAGCCCACGTCACATGCAAGACTACATACAGGATTCTATGGTGAATGAATTATACACCAATCGAAATTTTTGTCCAAAAATTTTCCAAAAGTTATTTGGTTTGGGAGAAATTAGGGTGAAAGTAAAAAAAATTGGAATCACTAAAGTGGGGCTGGTGTCCGCAGATATATTTTTATTATTTTTTATATATTCGCATTCTAATGCTAATTACGCGTTAATTGGTACCGAAACCGACCCGATCCGAGCACTATAAGAATAAGAGAAAATTCCTTTCTTATACTGATACCAATACACTGGTACCAGGAAAAACAAAAAAAAAAACAAGAAAGGAAAGCTAATATACCCTTGCAGTTGAGTTGCAGTCCGCTAGGTGGCGCCACGTATCTTATATTATTAGATATATAGCGGATCGTATATAGTCGGCCGATCCTTATGAAATTTGGCATATCGAATTATTTTGCCCAAAGAGGAACCCATTGAAAATCCCATCCTTCTAACGAAAAAAACCAAGTTATGTCGTTTCCGATAACTCAGTTATATGGAAGCTATAGGATATAGACGGCCGATCCCGGCCGTTCCGACTTATATACTGCCTGCAAAGAAGAAGGATGTGTGCAAAGTTTCAACTCGATAGCTTTAAAACTGAGAGACTAGTTTTCGTAGAAACCGACAGACAGACGGACAGACAGACGGACGGACATGCTTATATCGACTCAGGGGGTGATCCTGATCAAGAATATATATACTTAATATGGTCGGAGATGTCTCCTTCACTGCGTTGCACACTTTTGACCAAAATTATAATACCCTCTGCAAGGGTATAAAAATAAAAACTTACAAGAAAGCAAAGCTAACTTCGGACGGAACCGAAGTTGATATACCCTTGCAGTTAGGTTGCAGCTTATATTATTACATATATATTGGATCGTATATAGTTGGCCAATTCTTTATTTTCTAAGAAAAGTATTGGAAAAAACCCCAAGAATTTTTAAAAATAGCAAGGTGCCATTTCCGATCGTTCTAAACATCGACCGATTCCGGGCGATGTTTTTTTTTTGATTTTTATACTTTTTCTGGGACAATATTCACTTTTTTTTATTTTAAAATAAAACTCACATCGATTGTGGTCTCTGTTATGAATTAATAAATTAGGATATTTGAATATATATTAACTATCATAAATTTTATATTTCTAACATAGAAAATTATTGATATTAAAATGATTTTGCTTAATTTTTCTTACCTTTGCCGAACTAATTTCACGAGTTGAGATTCCCATCTTCTCATGATGTCGTAACTGTACTGGATATATTATTTGGTAATAATGACCCCCAATTCTGCGTACAAGCTCTTGGTTTTGTCTGTATTCCTTAAGTAATCGTTCCACTTCCCCTGAAATAGTAATATGAAGTTTAAAATTAAATAACTGAAGCAAAACAATAATCTTTATAGGTAAATAAAATATATGAATCATATAAAAAACCTCTTGACTAGGTAAAATACCGGTGACGAACCTGCAAGCCAAGCCCAAAATATCTGATATCAATTTTGGTAACGAAAAAATGGTATATAGGTGTAAAAAATTGAACATAAAAAAATTTTCTTACCCGGCACATGCCAGATTTCTTTTTTATTATTTTGGGCTTGGCATGCAGGTTCGTCACTGGTATTTTACCTCGTCAAGAGGTTTTTTATATGATATCATTGGTTTTTTTGTATAGATCTTCAGGGCAGGTGATTTACACAGTTAGCAATACTTTATATGTAAAGATAAACACCAAAACTCTTTTTATTTACTCCATAGATGTCGAAGTTACATAAAGTGGAATAATTAAAAACATTTCCAAAGATGTTAAGTACGTTTAGATAGCTTCAGTGATTCTGAAGTTATACGTATTTTTAATTTACAAAGGTTTGGAATTCGGAACGTTAGCTTAAAAATTTTACCTAAATTCAATTAAAACTGCAAAATTATTTCGTAATTGTGGAAAACCAAAGTGTCCAAACAAATAAACAGAAAAAAAATTGATAAAGTTCTTGTGGGGTCAATCAGACACCGGAAAGTTTAGCCGGCATACATTTATTGAATTCGTTTATCTTTTCTTTTATCTTTATGTCTCTATTCGCGTCGCCCGCTCTATGCATTCGATTTGCCACCAGCATCTGCCGTCATGCGCTAGTGTTGCCTCGCTCTCTCGCGGTACCTCTCGGTCGCTTCGCAGCATCAAGCGTTGAGCCGCGCTCCCGCATCTCTTACTTCAAAATTCAGTCTTCAACCCAACGCAGCTCACATATGTTATTTGTATATATAATATAAACAAAATCAAGTCATAAAATATTAATTGTGTTCATACATAGAAATCTAACAGAGCTTGTTTTTATTTAAACCTAGATTTCGAACATTAATTAAAGCTCCCGAAAACGCTCTTGAACTTAAAAGATCCATTTGATTGATCCCAATGATCCACCCCCTATCTACGCTACTGATATAGGATAAAGTCAACCAATCTTGGCTCAGTCAACTTATGTACAACGTGAAAAATAAAGAAGGATGTGTTCAAAGTTTAAGTTCGAATAATTATTAATTAATCCGTAAACATTGAATATACAATTTTTTATTTAAAAACTAATATTAAATAATATTTCCGATTTGGCTGAATTTGGTTTTGAAGTTATAAATAAGGCATTGATAAGATTTTAATTTTGGGGGTGAAAATTTTGACACAAACTGGATATGCTTGGGTATTATGGGAGTGTAAATGTCGGATAGGATAGCGCTATCTCAAAAAAGCCCGAGCGTTCAAAATTCTGCAAGTCCAAATGGGAATCAGAATAAAAATACATATATATAAATCCTCTACAAATTCCTACGACCAACTTTCGAATTTTATTTATTCCATTAAAGTAAAAGTTGAAAGAACGTACTCAATATTTTTAAGTTTATTGCACACACACATGCACAAGCAAAAAAAAAATATTCCCCATCAAATATACACGTCCATGTATCACAAAGCTTCACAGGCGGCTGCACAAAATTGTACTCCACTTATAGGACTATATCTTGAGTTAACGAATTACAAATTACGTTAGTGGACCACCTGAATTCCGTAAATAACACAGGCCGACAATTTCCAACTTTTTTTTTCCTCCACGCATAATATTACCTGTTCCATAACCTTTAGGCTCCCCTGAACCAAAGTCCAGAACAAACATAGGTTCTACCAAGAATGCTTGGTGTCCTTGTCCACCCGGAAGAGCAGGACTGCCCGGTGTTGTGCAGGGTTCCGGATACAATCAGAAGAATACCTGTGTGTATTCAGAGCTAATCATTTCAATATGCTTTAATGATAATTATCAAACAAATTATAATTTGTTTTGATTTGAATTTTGATATCCCGTCTTCTCAGGTCGATTATTTATCAACTACGAGCATCAATCGATCAGCTATCCCCGCTCCAGTTGTCACTCCGGTCCCCTATCTTACTCACTATACATTTTTTAGCCATTGTGTATAATCATAGCATTGACGGTTATACGTATTACTGTCGCAATGCCAAGAAAAGGTAAAGAGGCCAATTTAAGTCGTCGAACGGTTAAATCCACAGCCGCGCGAGATAGAAGTGTACGAATATCAGGCGAACAAATCGAAGAAGATAATGTAAGTGCGCGTGTGAGCATGGCGCAGTTGCGTCAATCAGAATCGCAAGAGGCAAGAGATGAACGTTATCAAGAAAGACAACTGCAACGAAGAGAAGCACGCAGATTCATAGTTAATCGACTTAGAAGAATTGACCAACAACGCCAACAAGTTCATCGAGCATTTACATCAGGGGCATTTCTTAGACTAGCATTTCAGTACGAATCTGATGTTTAATATTCCAAAGTGATTATTGGTACTTTGGAAAAGAAAAGCCTGTATTATGAGCCACTTGGGATGTGTTGCTCATCAGAAAAAGTACAACTACCCGAAATTGAAACACCACCTGAACCATTGCGCGGATTGCTTCTCGGTACAGATCCAGATTCTACCCTGTTCCTGAAGTTAATTCGTACATTAAATTCATGCTTCCCAATGACATCGTTTGGAGCAACACAAATAGTTAGCAATATTGCTGGAAACGGTCATCATTTCAATTCCACATTCAAAATCAAAGGCCAAGTGTCACAAAGTGGGCTCATTGCTGTCAATGCCGACCGAATCTCATAAATTTTTACAAATATACTTTATGGGTGGCGAGGACTCCACAAGTGCACTCGGCAATCGTGTGGATGCACGTTGCGAATACCATAATCTCAATTCACCGTTTGCCAGGCGTATCATCGGCGAGCTGGACGATCTGTTAAATGTGAATGACTTATTGAAATTATTCAAATCACACATGCACAAGCTAGAAAGTGACAATCACTCTATTGTCATCAATCCTGATAGAAAACCATCTGGAGAGCATATGCGTAGATTCAACGCACCTGTTGTTAACGACGTTGCTGGAATCATGGTTGGTGATCGTACAGCTACGCGACAAATTGTGATTCGAAGAAGAAATAATGATCTTCAGTTCATCAGTGACACTCACCGTCCATATGACGCCCTCCAATACCCATTAATTTTTTGGAAAGGACAAGACGGATATTGCGTTAATATTAAACAACAAGATCCCGTAACAGGTAATTAATTCATTATTAACAACATAATTAATATATTACTAAAGAATAAAACTTTTATTAATTTGAGAACATATTACAGGAGCCGAAACAAACAAGAACGTAAGCTCGAAGGATTTGTATTCGCATTGTTTGATGATTAGACGCGGCCGAGACAACATTATTTTCGATTTCGCGAGGAAGAATATATCCACTTGCGAGATGCTATTGCGAAAATTGCTAACTTTGGTAAAATAAGTGAAAACTATATTAATGGATGTTAAAAAATTGCATACCATACTAACATATGGGGAAGTATGACCCCAGCACAGGTTCAACGATTAAAGTTGAAGTCAACAATATGGCGAAAGACATCATTGACTCCAATTTATATTTTTCAGCGCAAATAAAATAAAATGTTTTTGCCCAGATTCAAACAGTTTTGATAATTATCATCAGAATATTGCGGCCCCAAATTCAAGAACGGTTTTAAAACACTTACCATATGAAGTACGCATCGATGAAAGGTAATAAGATTTAAGTATTTAACTTTAAGTATTTTAGGAAAAGTAGATTGTTGGAACATCTTGATGACCATACCAGTTCTCCAAGGTATTTTTGTTGGTGTCTGTGCAGAAAGCAACGGACCAAGCTGACTAACCTGAGGGAAACCTGATGAGGGAAACATGGATAATCTAGGGTTTGTTGTTTTTAAATATCACCCTTTGTTTGCGAAGCGTTAGATAGCAATTAATTAACTTTTGAATATTTGGAGGAAAACACAGCTATGAAATTTTACGAAAGATTTGATAAAATCTGTTAAAATTACTTCAGTTTGCAGATGGTTCCCAAAGCCACGACATACAGTAGAGAAAAGTTGTACTTGTGCAACGATGTTTAACAAATCCATGCTAAGAAGGCGGAATAATACTCTTGCATAAATATTGTAGTTGGGAAATACTCAATTTATCTAGATTTTCGAAATGCTTTGAAATACCACAATAGCTGTCAGTATTATTTTTAGAGCTTATTTTATCAAGAGATATTGTTTTGCCAGGAATGAGGCGAACAGTAGAAAAAAAGATTTTAGGATGGTTTTAAAGACACTCCGGTCTCTTTATTATGCAAACGAATTTTGCCGGCCAAAAATAACTCCAAAAACTTCAAAATCCTTCCAAAGATGGAAAAAATCTCTAGAGATGGCACAGTCGGTGATATCGATTATATTATTAGTATATTATTATTAGTATAGTAATATGAATTCCGCATGAACATCCCGGCCCCCTTGCAACGCAGTTGCAAATTTGGGCCTTTTGTCAATGGCCGCAAAGGCGGAATTTTGGGCGACAGGGGATCCTCGTTGACCAGCAATGAATCCCGAACGGATGATGTGAGGATACACTTCGGCCCCTAATACCAAGAATATGGTACTCGGCCTAAACCAGCGTTCATCCGCCAGGGCGAGGTTTGCGAAGGCTTCGTATGCCGTCGGATCGATTTCCCGTGCAGGCGATCTCTGCTGTAGCTGGGAATCAACGTGGAAGATGACTTCCTCGTCCAACGGCCCCCTGATCGACTGGAGCCTCGCTGTGCACACACCATCGGTCCCGACGCTTGTGACGGAGAGGCCCAAGGACCTTGCCAAGGATGCACTGATCCGACTGGTAGGACAGCAAGGGTCGATCAAGGCCTTCAATTCGAACTTCTTGACTCCGGTGTTGATAACCACCTCAGCCGTAGGCAAGACACTCGTGGCCTTATGTTGCAGGAGGGTAGACAGCGTGGTGGTATAGGCGCCACGCTGATCCTCCTGAAGCGCAGCAGGAGAACTAGGCCTGGCGGAGCTCAACGGCTCAACCCCTAGGTCTGAATCCGACCGCCCCAGCGGACGGCGGTGAGGGGATCTGGATGGTGACCGCATACGGGAGGAGCGGGAACGTTGAAGTGAGCGTCTTCGACGGCCCCCTTCATTGTGCAGATGCAGAAGCGTGTGGTGGTCCCTTTGGCAAAGTCGACACCTTCCCGCACTGCGGCAAGAGCGCCCGGAATGCTCATGGGCTAAGCAATTGCTGCAGTACTTATTGATAAGTACTGCTCGCAGGCGTTTCTCGGCCGTCAGCTTGAGGAATTGCTGGCACTTCCGCAGTGCATGAACTCCTCTGCACACTCGGCACCGATAGGAAGCGGTTCCTTGCGGCGGATAGTTTGGCTTCTGGGCCTTCGGATGCGGTGCCATTTTCTCTGTATGATAAGGAAAGAGAAGTAGAATTAGTGGTATCCAAAAACATATGACTAGACGTGAACATGGACAAACGAACATTGAAGAAGCATAGCGTAGGAGTTACTTTAGGAGTGGAAGAAGTATTAATTTCGCGATCGGCCGACGTATTACGCCTCTTGACGTAAGAACATCCACCACTCGGACCTTGTCGTCTGCACCTGGGCAAACCTTCTGAATTCGGCCGAGGCGCCATTCATTCGTGGGCAGGTTGTCTTCCTTTATGATAACCATGTCATCGACCTGGAGATTCGTAGTTGGTGACTGCCACTTATTCCGTTTGTGGAGCTCCTTTAGGTATTCTTCCTTCCATCGGACACAAAATTGTTGATGAAGGCCCTTTAAACGTTGCCAACGGTTGATGATGAATACTGCGTTAGCTTTAATTTCTGGTTCGGCCAGAGCTAGCAGTGGGCCACCGATCAAAAAATGCCCGGGAGTCAAGGCTAATAAGTCAGTAGTCTTCAAACGTATATTTGACTGAGGAAGCAGACTTGTAGAAATGCGCCTTAAAGCTCTTCACTCCTGCTTCCCACAGTCCTCCCACATGTGGCGCACTTGGCGGATTGAAGTACCAGGATAGGTTTTGGTGGCTGTAGTGTGCAGTGACCATCTCTCTCGTTGCTTGTAGGAAATCCCGCGTGATAATGGCTAAGGCACCCACAAATGTCTTACCGTTGTCTGAATATAATTTCTGTGGGCAGCCTCTTCTACCAGCCAAGCGCGCAAAAGCCGCCAGGAATTTTTCACTCGTCAAGTCTGACGTAGCTTCAAGGTGGATTGCCTTTGTGCTGAAGCAGACAAATACACACACGTAGCCCTTTGTGATAAGGCACGCACGGCCCGTATAATTTTTAATTTCAAAGGGACCGGCAAAATCTACGCCAGTGTGTGTAAACGGACGTGAGAAAGTGGCCCGTTCCGCGGGCAGCTCCCCCATGAGTTGGGTCTGCAACTGCTTTCGGTAGATCAAGCACACCTTGCATGCACTAATAGTAGCTTTTAGCAAAGTTTTAAGCTTTGGAATCCAATACTTGGATCGAATGAGTCGCATTAGGAGCTGACTCTCACCATGCAAGGATATGCGGTGAGTAAATCGAACCAGTAGACGGGCCCATGGACTGGAATATGGTATTATAATCGGATGTCTCTCATCGTAGGAAAGCGTGTCGGACGCAACAAGCCTGCCCGATGCTCGCAGTACCCCTCTGTGGTCTAAGAAGGGATTCAGGTTCTTGAGAGGGCTGGATGATGGGATCTGTTGCTTTTTTAACAAGCAACTGATTCTTTTGGATACCCTTGCCGTTGGGTCAGAACATGAAGACACTCTTGTGCCTCTCGGATTTCGGCGGTACTGATTTCAGTTGGCAAGACCGTAGATGGTACCTTGCAACGCCTTAGGAACCGCAGGACGTAAACGGTCACCCGGAGGGCACGACTTAGGTCTGAAAAACGAACTATGTAATCCTCCGATGGTGGCAACTTAGCCAAGTTGCATTTGATAGGACGCTGCTCAAGTTCTGTCTCAGGTACGGATTCTATTGGAGTAGGCCATTGCTCCTTAGGAAGCTGTAGCCATTGTGGGCCATTCCACCACAAGTTACTTGAGACGAGATCCTGTGGAGCCACGCCTCTACTAGCCAAGTCAGCTGGATTGAATTCAGACCGCACGTGAGACCACTTCCCAGCATCTACGGACTGTGTAATCTTGGCAATTCTGTTTGCCACAAAACATGTCCAGATACATGGCGGTTTGCTTAACCATGCTAGCACTATCGTGGAGTCCGTCCAGTAGAATGTGTCGAAGTCATCAGGAGGGAGTTGTGGAACAACCGATTGGAATAACTCAGCCAGAAGAACTGCACCGCATAATTCAAGGCGTGGTATGGACATGGTCTTTACTGGAGCCATGCGAGTTTTAGCGGTCAAAAGAGAAATAGAAACCTCCTGAGCGTGTTCAATTCGGACATAGATCGCGGCTCCATATGCTTGCTGCGATGCATCGCAGAAGCCGTGATATTGAACTTTGGATTGTGGACCAAATTTCACCCATCTCGGAATTCGGATTTGGTTTATAGTAGGATAGCTCATAAGAAATTCGTTCCATTTTCCCATGAGCTCAGCAGGGAGTGGATCGTCCCAACCCAGCTGCTGGAGCCAAATCTCCTGCATAAAGATTTTTGCTCGGATCACGAACGGTGCCAGCCATCCTGCCGGGTCAAAAAGTCTTGCAATTTGGGACAGTACCTCCCGTTTACTGAGGACTGCCTTTGGAGTAATATCGGACGGGACGAAGAAAAATTCATCTTTATTTGCCTGCCAACGAATCCCGAGAGTTTTGGCAGTGCTCTGATCATCTAGCTCTAAGAAACCCTCTCTTAGCAAGTGATCTTTAGGAATGTCCTTGAGAATGCACTTGGAGTTGGACGTCCACTTGCGCAACGGAAATCCTGCGCTCCTGAGCGCCGCACGTAGCTGTTCAATAGCTACACCAGCAGATTGCTTTGTGTGCGCCCCAGCCAGTACGTCATCTACGTACATAGAAGTAGAAATAATTTCACTTGCCAATGGAAAAGTCGTTCTCACATCTTTCGCCAACTGCTGCAATACTCTTATTGCAAGGAACGGAGCACAATTTACTCCAAATGTGACTGTTTTGAGTTCATAGTCACAGATTTGGTCATTTGCATCACGAAACAGGATTCTTTGGAATGGAGTGTGCTTTGGAGCAACGAGAATTTGCCGGTACATTTTCGTAATGTCGGCATTGAAAACGAAGCGAAAGAACCGCCAGCGTAAGACCTGCAAAGTCAAATCGGACTGTAACACAGGCCCTGGATGAAGGATATCATTCAGGCTCTTTCCATTGGAAGTAGGGCAGGAAGCATTGAATACTACACGAACCTTGGTAGTAGTGCTATCTGGCTTAAAAACGGCGTGATGAGGCAAGTAGAAATTCTTCCCACTGGAGTCTGGAACGATTGGAGACATATGCCGCTGGTCTAAGTAATCCCTGATTACTGCTTCATATTCTTCTTTAAGAGTTGAATTTTTTCTCAAACGGCTTTCGTTCTTTAGGAATTGAGCCAATGCTATGGATCTTGAATGCCCTAGATCAATCCGATCACAACTTCGGAATGGTAGGGTGACGACATATCTCCCAGTGTCATCTCTCCTTGTTGTTTGCACAAAGTTCTTCTCACAGAAAGAATCAGACTCTTTTACCGGCTTCCCTGGAAGATCCTCCACCTCCCAAAACTTTGTGAGAAGTTTCTCGAGTTTAGCTTCAGAGCTTATCGAGACCTTTGTGGAAAAGTTCGAAATGGATTTTGGCATGGCCTTGTAGACTGGCCCACTCAGGATCCAGCCAAATACTGTTTCCTGACCTAACAGAGTGCCACAAATCTTTGTCCTCGAGCCACTCAGAAGAATAGACGGAAGAATATCCACCCCAATCAGCAAATCAATTTGTGAGCTCTCGAAAAACGAAGGACCAGCCCATGTAAAACTGGGAAGGTCCTTTAACTGCTCCTTTGGTATGGAGTTTGAAGGCAACTTTCCGGATAGAAGTGGCACGACAAATGCTTCTGCCTCGATGTGTAGTCTAGGTTTTATTGGCGACCCAATTTGAAAATGGCACATCTTAGTTGATTGGGCAGCCACTGCTTGATTTAAGCCGGAAACTCTAGCTTGTACGGAATGGTACGGAAGCTTCAAAATCCTAAAGAGACGCTCCGAGATAAACGTAGCCTCAGACCCGGAGTCAAGTAAGGCCCTCGCAGTATATGTCACTCCTAAGTGACAGACATTTATCATTGCCGTACTTAACAGCACACCTTGTGTGGCTGCTGCTAGATAACTTTGCACATTGGTAGGCGTAGTGGACTGTATAGTTGAAGTAGTAGGATTATTATTGGATTGAATTGTAGTCAACTGAGGAAAGTCAGCTCTGTGCAGGAGCGTATTGTGGCGCCCTTTACACGTGAAACAATTGTGCTTACTAGTACACTCTTTAAGTTGGTGTCCCCCAGCGAAACAGTTTAAACACAATTTCTTTCTCCTTATATATGCGGATCGTTCACTGACGGGCATTTGGAGAAACCGAGGACATACCCGCACTGGGTGATTCTCTTTTGCGCAAAGGTCACAGTTTTTGGGTCCTTGCGTCACGTTGGTCTCAAAGGAGTTGATCCTTTCTGAGCCTGTGTTTTTTGAAGGCGGTTGGGAGTTAACCATCTTAATGCTGGAGCTGGGTTTAACATCCTCTATGGCTTCCAGGGTGCGATATCGTTCGCTGAGAAACGAGTTCATTTCATGCATTGCGGGTATCTCGCACTTATTGGACAAGGATTGTTCCCACAAAGAAAGGGTCAATTTCGGAAGCTTTGAGGAGCAGAGAAATGCGAGAAGACAATCCCAATTATCGATTGAAATTTTGGAGTGTTCTAACGCTGTGAGACAGCCTTGGATGGTACTTTGCAGCTCCTTTAAAGCTGCACCGGACTCAACAACCACTACGGGAAGATTGAACAGGATTTTTAATTGGCTGTTGACAAGAAGACGCTTGTTTTCAAAACGGTCACAAAGCGCGGTCCAAGCCGATTCAAAACCGTCATGCGTGAGTGGAGATTTTGCTACTATAGCCTTCGCTTCTCCCTCTGTTTTGGCATTTAAATGGAATAACTTTTCCACCGGCGTCAACCTCGGATTGTTGACATAGATAGCAGTAAAAAGGTCGCGGAACGTTGGCCACCGTAAGTAATCCCCCCTGAAAACTTCAGTGTCACAGGGCGGAAGTCGGCATCCGCTAGACATGGACAGTTGGGCAGTACTTGATGCCCTTGTAAGAGTTGGAACGGACATTCTTTCGATAACCTCTGTTAGCTGGGCTACACAGCGTTCATAAACGGAATAGCAGTAGTCATACTTGGCTTCTATTGCCTGCCACTCACCACTGCTGGAGGCTTCCTGCTGGAGAACTTGGGAACATTTGTCGTACTCGCTCTCAATCGTCTCCCAAAGTTTCTTTACGTGGTCACGGCGGACCCCAAGGGCGTATTGAGTGGACTCAGAAGTCGATGGTTCATTGATCTTGGCCTCGAAATGGCTTAGTTTATCGCACACGGAAATGAACGTCGCAAGAGCCATTGTGGTTGCAGAAACTGTCTTCCGAGTGACGGATCGGGTTCCTATTGGGGTTCGTGAGATGCTCTGCGGTTTTGGTAGCGTTGGCGTCAGGGACTCGCTCTTGGATCTGGTATTCGCAGATCTTGCTAACGGATGCGAAGGAGGAACTGGAGATGAGGATGTACTCCTTCTTATAATTTTTACGGGTGCAAAACCTTTTGGTTTTGTCTCTCGTCCAGAGGACATAATATGGGAGCCTTGGATAAGTTCAGAGGATACGAACCCCCCTGCAAACGCGATAGGAATTAATGGAATTTAATAGGAATTTTAACCAAATAATTTAATTTATTAAATTTTTTTTATATACGTACAAAGGTTTCGGGTTATTTTTATACCCTTGCAGAGGGTATTATAATTTTGGTCAAAAGTGTGCAACGCAGTGAAGGAGACATCTCCGACCCTATAAAGTATATATATTCTTGATCAGGATCACTTCCTGAGTCGATATGAGCATGTCCGTCTGTCCGTCTGTCCGTCGGTCCGTCTGTTTCTACGCAAACTAGTCTCTCAGTTTTAAAGCTATCGAGTTGAAACTTTGCACACATCCTTCTTTTCTTTGCAGGCAGTACATAAGTCGGAACGGCCGGGATAGGTCGACTATATCCTATAGCTGCCATATAACTGATTGATCGGAAATGCCATACCTTCGTTGTTTTTTAAGATAGAGGGTTGGGACTTTCCACACATGTTATATTTGACCAACATATCTTATGTACAAAATTTCATAAGGATCGGCCGATCCGGCCGAGCTATATCCTATAGCTGTCATAGAACGATCGGAATTTGCATAACACAAAATAATCTGATTTGCCAAATTTCATAAGGATCGGCCGACTATATACGATCTTCTATATATCTAATAATATAAGATGCGTGGCGCCACCTAGCGGACTGCGACTGAACTGCAAGGGTATATCAACTTCGGCTCCGCCCGAAGTTAGCTTTCCTTTCTTGTTTTATATACATATATTTTTTTTGAAGATGATAGTAGGAATGAATAAATGTGGGTAAATATGTTTCGGTTGTTATATGTCTCAACCAAAAATAATTTAGCCACCTGAATAGTGAACTTGTCGTTTTGTGTCGGTGATATCCGGCTCGAAGGACCAATGTTTTGCCAGGAACGAGGCGAACAGTAGAAAAAAAGATTTTAGGATGGTTTTAAAGACACTCCGGTCTCTTTATTATGCAAACGAATTTTGCCGGCCAAAAATAACTCCAAAAACTTCAAAATCCTTCCAGAGATGGAAAAAATCTCTAGAGATGGCACAGTCGGTGATATCGATTATATTATTAGTATATTATTATTAGTATAGTATTATGAATTCCGCATGAACAGATATTTTATATGGCTCATTCTACCACCGACGGTAGGGCTATGGCTTAAAAAAATAAAACATTTAGTGGACTTAAATGATCAAATCACTTCCTCTCTTTATCTTAAAGCGGACGGACGTGTTTTTTTTGTGCGCACTACGTTTTTGTAAAACTTGCAATAAGCTATAAACAATCGGTGTTTATTTTCTTTACATTTATAAAAACAAATAGCAATTTCGTAGATCCGTATCGCTTCGCGTGTGCAGTGATATATTTGGAGGTAAAAATATTAATTTGTTTAATTTACTTTCCAAACATAGCCCTGCCCTGCTTCTTCATCTCCAACGGTGTTGTTGCTATTCTTTTGCTTCTACTCTCGCTCAATAGAGATTCTTATCTCTATTTCTTTAAATCTTGCTAACTTGCACTAACTGCTCTCTTTAATTTCCCCCTTTCGTTTCCTTGGTACAGTGGTTCAAGGTTCCTCATTAATAAAATCAAATAATATTTTTAAATTAATTATTAATTTTTTTAAATAATTTTTAATAAAATAATTATTTAATTTTTAATAATTTTTAATAAATTAATTATTTAATTTTAAATAATTTTTAATAAATTAATTATTTAAATTTTTTTAATAATTATGGATTTTAAATTGGTCTGTGCATTAAAGTCTTGCAATAAGACAATCTCGTCTTCCCAGCCTACCATCCATTGCTGGCTCTGTGAGAACGTGTTACACGCTAAGTGTGCCGGGTTCACGGCCTCAGTGTCGGATGCAATCTCGCGTAGGTCTGGACTCCACTTTTGCTGTGACGGTTGTCGTGCTGTTCAGGACGAAATGAGGTCGTTCATGAGGCAGACTAAAAGCGGTTTCAAGGAGTTGATTAGTGGTTTTCGAAAAATCAATGACCAACTCTGTGCGCTTGATACACAGTTTAGTAGTCTTCAACTACTAAATGAGTCTCCAAAGCGTAAGAAATCCGCTTTTAGTGATGTGCTCGGGTCGAATAATCTTCAGCCAGCTCAGCCGACAAATATACAGCCGCTTATATCTCTGGCCACCCCAAGGGCCGGACCTGAGAAAAATTCGGCTTCCGAATGTCTCGGGATCAATGAGCAATTGTCCGATATGTCCTCTGTGGCATCGCTTCTAGTGGTCCCAGACCCAATAATTCAAACTCCTGTAACAGTCTCCAAACAGGGTAATAAACCGTCCGGACCGCCGGTACGCACTGATGCCGCAGTATTAGTTACGGCGGCACCAAAACCCTTGCAGGTGATCCCACCATCCAAACACATTTTTGTTTCCCGGCTTGCCCCTGATACTTCGGAGATTGATATCTCGGCTTACATCAAAGCCAAAGCAAAAGCCGACATAAAGGTGGTGGATATTACAAAATTCAAATATTCTTACACCAGGCACACGTCATCTTTCAAAATACGTGTGCCCTTGCAGATGTTCAAGACGATCTGTTCCGCCAGCTTTTGGCCAGAGAACATTTTCGTCCAAGAACATCAGCCAAGTACGGTGAAAAAAAAGATAACCAAACCTGTGGGTGTAAAACTCCCACATGTTAAGGCCACTGATCAACCTTCCACCTCATCTTCCTCAATCTCAAAAAACTAATGGGTTCATTAACACTTACCTATCAGAATACAAGAGGGTTACGTAGTAAACTTCCCAAACTGTATTCTGATAGTTCTTCTTTTGCATCCCACATTATTGAATTTACAGAAACTTGGTTAAAGCCGGAGATCTTAAGCTCCGAAGTTTTTCCTAGTAGGTACACCACTTTTAGATGTGATAGAACCTTGCGAAGGGGAGGAGGAGTGCTAATTTCTGTAGACTCCAAATTCGCTTCTGAACAGGTAAAATCACAAGAGTTTGGTGACATTGAATTTCTTTGCATCAAAATCACTTTGTCCGATCAATCTTTGTATGTTACCTGTTCGTACATACCACCTTCGTCCGAACCGCCAACATACTGGCAACATTTGTCCGCTATTCGTTTGGTTTTCGATCGTCTGTCTGATGGTGACCAGCTGATAGCTCTGGGTGACTTTAATATCCCAGAACTTATGTGGTCCAATGTTGATAATTCACCGTCTTTACAGCTTAACTCCCACCATGACTTCCCTGAGGGCATGTTTGACATGTCACTCGGGCAAATTAACCACGTCAGAAATTCTTCAGGTCGGCTGTTGGACTTATGCTTCGTTTCTGATCCTGATGGAATTACTCTTTCCAGAACTTTGCCCCTTTCTAACCCTGAGGATCCATATCATCCCACTCTTGAGGTTTCAATCGAAAATAACTACTTTTTTGACCTTAAGTCTACAGTTAAATCCCAGAAAGTTCGTTTCTTTCGTAAGGCTGACTTTATGAAATTAAATAAGTTAATTTTGGAATTTGATTGGTCTGATTTACTGGCATGCGAGGATATAAACATTGCATTACAAAAATTTTATTACACTTTGAACATATTTTTCGACGTTTGCGTGCCGTGGAAATATCCGTCCGCTTCAACGAATCCGCCTTGGTATACAAGGCACCTTATAAATTTAAAGAATAGTATGAGTAGACTATTAAACAAACATAGATTATCTGGCTGTACAGTTAGTTATTCAAGATACTTAGTAGCTCGGTCTAATTTCACCGTGCATAACGCAGAATGTTATAGGAGTTATATTCGCCGCTGCAGGATTCAGTTTACTCAGGATCCGAAGCAGTTTTATAACTTCGTAAACACTAAGCGTAAACATGTATCTTTTCCCCCACTGCTTACGTTTGAGAACTCTTCTGCGAACACCGATCAGGCGATGGCCGATCTCTTTGCACAGTTTTTTCAAACTACCTATTCACCTAGCAGCAGTTTAGCTCAGCCTTACACATATAATATCCAATCAGCCAACCTTATATTCTGCCCATCTTTCGATTAAAGTGGTGTGTTATCGGATCTTCTTAAGATTAAGCCCGTGTATTCGCCAGGCCCTGATGGAGTACCAGGCTGTGTTCTGAAGTACTGCGCCGAGGCACTGTGCAAACCGCTTGTTAAACTCTTTAATCTATCGCTGGAAACTTCGATCTTTCCCCTTATGTGGAAGGAATCCTTCATTATTCCGCTGCATAAAAAAGGGAAAAAATCCGACGCTGCTATTTATAGAGGCATCTCTAAATTGTCAGCAATTCCAAAGCTTTTTGAAAAACTTATCACTCCACATTTGCAACACCTATGTAGTTCAATAATAACTCCGTGCCAGCATGGCTTCATGAAGCGCCGCTCCACCACTACCAACTTATTGGAGCTAACATCTTTTATCACGGATGGCTTCCGGAATGGCTTACAAACAGACGTCATATACACTGACTTCAGTAAAGCATTTGACTCTGTTAACCATTCGCTTCTTATAATTAAACTCAGTCTTTTGGGATTCCCAACTGATCTTCTTATGTGGATTTCGAGCTACTTATCAGGGAGAACCCAACGTGTTTTCTTTAAAGATGTTACCTCGCGTTTAGTCCGCGCCACATCGGGGGTGCCCCAAGGAAGCCATCTTGGACCCCTACTTTTTACTCTGTTTATTAACGACTTGCCCCTTGCCTTAACTAATTCACTTGTACTTATGTACGCTGATGACGTTAAGCTATGCCTTCAGTATAAATTCACTAGCGCCCAGTCTAGACTTCAATCCGATTTGGATAAACTTCAAAATTGGTGTTTAGCAAATAACCTAAAGCTTAATGGATCGAAATGTAAACTTATGTCTTTTTACCGATCTAGTCCTCACCAGGCTATGTACTTTCTCTATGGGAACGCCTTAGAACGATTAACTCAGGTTAACGATCTAGGTGTCCTATTAGATTTGAAACTTAAATTTACCGACCATGTATCTACCATGGTTAATAAAGCTATGGGTGTGCTTGGTTTTATTAAAAGATGGTCAAAAGAATTTAATGACCCGTACATAACTAAAACGTTATATACATCACTGGTCCGTCCGATTCTAGAGTATGGATCGTGTGTCTGGAGTCCTCAATATGGAGTACACCAAGATCACATTGAATCTGTACAAAAAAACTTCCTTACTTTTGCTCTTAGGGGACTTAATTGGGATGCAAATCTTTACCTCCCCTCTTATCATAGTAGACTTTTACTAATCAACTTACCATCATTAACAAATCGTAGAACGATGCTGAGTGTCATGTTTCTATATAATCTTATTTATGGAAATATAGACAGCCAGCACTTACTAACACGCTTAAATTTTAACATTCCTAGTAGAAGGACCAGAAACTTTCGTCCTCTACTCCTCAGCCATTGTAGTTCGACATATGCCCAACACGATCCGTTTAGGGTATTATGTTCGGACTACAATGGTCTCTACCACATCTTGTCACTTTGCTCTACTAACAATCTTAAATCGCTTATACTAACCGCCTTATCTGTGCAACACTCTTCCTCGTAATATCTTTCTCCTAATCCTCGCTTATCTATCTCGGATCTATTCCCGCGATTCGAGCCGTACGTTACGCGGCAGCGTCCCTCGGTCGGTTGGACGGGAGGTGGGCTGTACGTATGCAGTGGGAACCGCGCAAAAAAAAGAAATTTACATTTTTGTAAATCACTAGTAAAATCACTTTCCTTTGCTACAGAAAGCAAAATAAATAACTTCAGATAGAATACAACGTATCCATTTTTGATATGTTGCAAGATATTTTGAAGTAGGTAAAAACATTTATGAGAATTTATACTTCTACCATTTGAAAATTATAATTGTATAGTTATTGAATAACTTTTAATTAAATTAAGTCAGTTAAATTTAAAAATTAATTAACCTATAAAATTAATGAACACAATATTTAAGAACTTAACACAAACTTAATCTGTGTGGGTACAAAGAAATCTATGTGCCAAGTCTGAAAGTTATATATTATATAGTGTGTGAGATCCGCGATTTCAAAAATACTGCAAGCCAATATGGGAACCAGAAAATTAATGTCTATAACTCCTCTAAAATCTGACGATATAGCCGAAATATTTTTTTTTTTTGCTATAAATTAGCTATAACAAGAAAGAAAAGCTGACTTCGGGCGGAGCTGAAGTTGATATACCCTTGCAGTTGTGCCATTTCCGATCGCTCAGTTATATGGCGGCTATTGGATATAGTTGGCCGATCCCTATGAAATTTGGCAAACTCAGATTATTTTGCCCTAAATGGAATCTGTACCAAGTTCCATCTTTCTACTTAAAAAACACCAAAGTTATGCCAATTCCGATCGGTCTATGACAGCTATAGGATATAGTCGGCCGATCCTTATGAACTTTTGTACATAAGATATTTATTTTAGATAATATTTAGTCAAAAATTACATGTGTGGAAAGTCCCAACCCTCTAACTTAAAAAATACCAAAATTATGGCATTTCCGATCAATCAATTATATAGCAGCCCGATCCCGGCCGACTTATGTACTACCTGCAAAGAAAAGAAGGCTGTGTGCAAAGTTTCAACTCGATAGCTTTAAAACTGAGAAACTAGTTTGCGTAGAAACCGACAGACATCAAAACAGCAAATCAAATAAACAGACTCAATCTTATTCTGGCTTATAATGAAAAGTGCCGCAAAAATCCACACCAGTAACTCCAAAGATCTGGCAACTGCTGAGTCTCTGCTCCGGGAGATCAGCCATAATGTGCTTCAGCAACCGAGGCTTGGTGCGGAAGCATCGGATACATTTTTGCACGGCCTTCGTCACAGTTTTCCAACTCCCAATCGGCCAGTATTGGAATCGAATAATGGATAGCACTGCACGAGCCCCCGGGGGCAGATTCCGCTCATGGAAATCAAAAATTATAGCCAAATAATTGTTTGGAAGCGCCTTTATATCATCCCAAAAATAAACACGTCGCAAAAATAGTTGTGTTTTGGACTCGCTTTGAGAACTTGTACACATAAGAAAATACCCGCTGAAGAGCTGGAAAAGAATTAGCGTACTTGGAATCGGATGTCACGTCAACGTACGGAGATTGGATTAGCAGAACTCTTGCCCTCAGCTGCACAGTGCGTCTTTCAGATGGAACCGCTGCTGGTCACTAATCTTGAGGTCCAAGAAGAAACGGACGACCATGAGAACACACGCTATCATCAATTAATTAGTGCGACTCGGGACTTTGAGCAGAGTAAATGATTTTCTGACCTTATACCCTTAGATACGAAATAAATGCGAGCACCATACGCCTTGATGCTGGCGTCACCAGAAGGCTGCTCCGTGGTTAAGCTGCAACAAATCATCTCCAATCGGAGTAAATAGCTTGAGGAAGACTTTCATCCCAGGACAACTTCTTTCGATAAAACTTCTGGAGAAGATGCCTTTGTATCGACAAGCCCAACAAGTCCTATCGGATCATACAGCCGGGCGATTGGAAAAAGCCCCTCAAATGAAAATAACATCTAAGGAACGAATCCCGATCTTCTTCCGGAGCGCCAGACAGCTCTTCAGAAAAGTTAGAGCACCACATTCTCAACCAAAATTGGCCCTTGGCGAGGATCCACAATGTTTGCTGAATTGTGTTGATAGCTTCAACTATAGAGCCACCTCCGAAAATCAGATCATCAACATAAAAACCGCGACGCAGAGTTTCGTCACCCTTTGGAAACATCGACTGCTCATCCTCTGCCTTATGCATTGCGCGAAATAATAAAAATGAGTCAGGCCTTGTCCCATAAGTGACTTGTCCTTGTCCCATAAGTCATTCCTGCAACTCCTCCTGGGTAAAAGATAGCTGTGCTCAGGGAAAACTCTGACGCATCGGTACGTTTTACAAATATCTCCATTGATGGCTACCCAACATTCTGATGGTAGGGATGTTCGAAGCATTTTGATCTTCCCTCCACTTGGCCTGAGTAACTAGGTCCAACCTTTGATGAAGCACCTGGACAATGATGCAGACGGCGATCTGAACTGTCACCCCCAAATTTTTCGAGGCTCGCAAATGGGCATTGAAGTAATCTTAAGAACCCCACAGCGCTGCCACTGAGACACCTTCCAATAGATTGAGGCCCAGAATCTCGTTCACACGGTTATACACGGTCCATCGCAAGTCGCTGCTCTGAAATATCCAATTCTTAAACTTCCCGTGGATGGTCTTTAAGCCCTCGTACATGATAACCAATGTCCATGACGCACGTGAAGCATGGCATCGTCCACCTTGGACACTGGGTGGAGGGCTCCTTGGATGCTCTTCAAATCCTGGAGGGTACCTTTTACCTTGCATTTTAAAAAAGCACTCGGAGTTGGAGTGGGTGTTTCTGTGACGGTGCCGCTGAAGTTCTTCGCCACTGTAATTGAACTACGATCAATAAAAATAATAAAACTCTCTAAATAATTCTTGAGCGAAATTTAAAATGATTATAATTTATTTGATTATATTTAAATAAAATTTGGCGCGGCGAACACGATTTATTCAACTGTGCGCTTAGAACCGTACACTTAGTCGTGGCATGTATTTATATTGTAACAAACTCTTTTGCGTTGTTGTCACAAGCTCGCAGAGGTTGTGAATCATTCCATCGAATTTATGTATTCGAAAGCTTCTTTTTAACAATGCCTCCTTTGTTCTAAGCTTGGTTTTTTACAAATTTAGTTCTTACAATGGTCACCAAAGATGACTCCTCCGCCGGATCCTTGCTGCTCCTCCGGTCGATTCTGCTCGACTCTGCCATTAAACGCTCGTTCTCCCGTTGTTTACCGGTCACTTTTTTTTACTTATCCACGGGGGTCCTGGCGCCACAGATCACAGATCCTATCGCCCTGCATCTAATTCTCGTACTTGAGACTGTCGGACTTACCTTCGGGGGGTCCTTCAGCTTATTGCTAGTAAAAAGCTCCAAAAAAAATTTTCCTAGTTAAGTGTCGGACTATCCAAAGGCGGTCCTCCAACTGAACACTTCCAGCTTCCCTAGAAGACTCGGTCCTAATTCGATCCAGTGGCCCTCCTTATATAGTGCCAGTGACGCTCTTTCTTCTTCGATTCTTCTTGTTTCGATTCCCGCCGTTAATCCTAACTTCCAAAAATCACGCTCTACTTACATTGGCGTGTTCCCTTTTTACCCCCTTGACCCCCTTAGGCACTCAACTCATGTTGTTATTACGCAGGGCACCGGAATTCGTCCTGAGACCGATCTCAGGCATCAGTTCCAGATTGACGGTCTTATCATATTTTTATTTAATGTATTAATCACTGCGGACGGCAGCCCGCTAGGTGGCGACACGCTTGCCCCATTTTCGATCGTTCAGTTATGTGGCACGATAAGATATAGTCGGCCGATCCTTATGAAATTTGAAAAATCGGAAAGAATTGCCCAAAATGGAATCCGTAGGAAGTCCCATCCATCAAGGTGAAAAAAAACAAAGTTATGCCAATTCCGATCAATCAGTTATATGGCAGCTAATATCCTATAGCTGATCCCTGACGTTCCGACTTATAGGTATACTACCTGCAAACATAAAGAAGGATGTGTGAAACTAGTTTGCGGAGGTCTAGTTTAGGAGGTGATCCTGATCACGAATATATATATGTCGTAGAATGGTTAGTTTGCCCATTGTACATGTGCGTACAGCTTTGGTGTGGCGACACATTGTCTAGTAGTTGGTGAATGCACAGCAGCTGAGAAAAAGGGACACACTCTGCTGCTGAGCATGGTCTGATCGGAGAGCGCGGACTGAATGCAAGAAACAGAGATGGCAATAGACTTTGCAGAAATGATTAAATTAGAAAGAACTCTGTGTTACGCAGGTCAGTTTGGAAGCGTTTCTTGCAACGAGCAGAACTTGCTGTGCAAACTTACTGAAAACATGGAAACTTTAGAGGGATCTCCGTCATCAGAAGTGGGATCTGCTTTGCCTACTGATCGTGCCACCGATCCGTATTTGTCGGCGTTGGAGCTGCAAAACCGCAACCTACTTGAAATCATCAAAAACATGCAGACATCAAGGGCACCGCCAACCGATGGAAAAGCGTCATATGTAACTCTTCCAAAATTCAATCCTGACAGTGCTGGAGCAGATGCTTCCTCTTGGTGTTCAACAGTGGACCTAACTTTTGCGGATAACGTGCTCGAGGGTAGCAATCTGGTGATCGCCCTAAGCAAGGCACTAGAAGGCGGCGCATCACAGTGGCTTTCCCAAATTTGCTTTGCCGGCATCACTTGGGCGCAGTTCAAGGAGCTGTTTATACAACGCTTTGTTGGAATTGAGACTTCTGCCGCCACGCTATTAAGTGTTTTGAATGGTCGACCAAAGCCGGAGGAGGGCTTCGCTGAATACGGTAGCCGTATTGTGACGCTACTTATGTCAAAATGGAAAACCAAGGATTTGGAAGTATTTGATTTATTCGTTTCTGAGCTTCATTAGCGACTGACTTCAATAAAATATAATAGACTGCACGCAGGCAGACGAACTTAGGAACATAAGTAAGCGACAATTAGTTTACAGTTAAGTGCATAACCATCCACATAGTGCGTTGTACACTCATGTATAAATTTATAATTCCAACAGGAAGAAATAGCGGTATCTGTGACTCTGGCTCACATGGCACAAATAGATAACAAGTTGACACACTGGGTTTTTACAAACAACGTGAAAACTCGCAATGTGCTACAACAACAGCTACACGCACACTCTTTCAAAAAGCGCAGTATGGACGACGATTCAACTGGCTCGGAGCGCAAGAAGTACAAGTTTCCGACCCCGATGAAATGTCATTACTGTGGAAAGGGTGGCCATAAATACGCCGAATGCCGTGCTCGCTTGGAAAGGGGCCAGAGCAAAGGAAAAATCCACAGCGGTAGCAACATGACTGGACTGAAGGATCGGTCAAGCGTTAAATGCTTTAAGTGCGACGAATTGGGACATTTTGCATCTGCTTGTCCAAAAGGCCGAACATATGAGAAGCGGGTAGATATCTGCACAGTAGCTCCACCGACTGGAATAATAAGGGCATCCGGTGAGTCTATTCCATTTTGTTTTGATTCGGGTGCTGAATGCTCCTTAGTGAAGGAAAGCGTAGTGGATAAATTTAAGGAAAAAAGAATAAATAAAATTGTAAAACTTAACGGTATAAGTAATGACTCCATTTGTAGTACTCAGAAAGTATTATGTATAATAAATATTTAACAATACTGCTTTGAAATTTTGTTACACGTAATTATGGATAAGTATCTGAAATACGATGTGTTGGTTGGTCGTGAAATCCTTAGCTTGGGCTTTGGAGTAACAATAGACGCCGAAAAATTCCAAATTTATAAAACAAAAAGGGTAGATGTTTTGACTGTAACTGATTACAAAGATATTTTAAATGCTGATATTGATTTAGTCGAATCCGATAAAATGGCCTTAACAAATATCCTAAAGTGTTACGCTGATTGGTTTATCAGCGGTATTCCAAAAACTCAAGTCTCGACAGGGCAGTTAGAAATTAATCTAATAGATCCACTAAAGACGGTGCAACGACGTCCTTACAGGCTAAGTGAAGAAGACAAAAACCATGTGCGTTGTAAAATTAATTCATTATTGAAAGCTAATGTTATTCGTCCAAGTTCCTCACCTTTCGCTAGCCCTATGATGTTGGTAAAGAAGAAAAACGGCACTGATCGTCTTTGTGTGGACTATAGGATATTAAATGAGAACACCGTTGCTGATAGGTATCCGTTGCCCTTTATCGCAGACCAGATTGCCAGGCTTCGCGGTGCCAAATATTTTTCGAGCTTAGATATGGCTAGTGTCTTCTACCAAATTCCAGTACATGAAAATTCAATTGAGCGAACAGCGTTTGTAACGCCAGAAGGGCAGTACGAGTTTTTGACCATGCCTTTTGGCTTGAAAAATGCACCTTCTGTGTTCCAGAGGGCCATAATAAGGGCATTAGGAACCCTAGCACACACATATGCTATCGTTTATATTGATGATGTGTTGGTTATAGCCGAAACCAAAGAAGAGGCGTTGGAACGATTGCGTACTGTGCTAGAAACACTAAGTAAGGCCGGATTTTCGTTTAATGTAACTAAGTGCTCCTTTCTTAAAACTCGTATAGAGTATCTGGGGTTCGAAATAAGCAACGGGGAAATTAGGCCAAACGCACGTAAAATAAAAGCATTAATTGATTTACCGCCTCCACAATCTGTGTCGCAGTTACGACAATTTATTGGATTGGCTTCATATTTCAGACAGTTCGTTCCAAAATTTTCGGAAACGCATAAGCCTTTCACCTGGCAACCGGACCACGAGCAAATACGAACTAAAATCATATCAGTGTTGACACAGGCCCCCGTTTTGATCATATTCGACCGGCAATACGCAATAGAGTTGCACACTGACGCCAGTTCAATCGGCTATGAAGCTATATTATTGCACAAAATTGACAAAAAACCCCATGTCGTCGAGTATTATAGTAAATGTACGTCTCCTGCCGAGTTTAAATACCATTCTTATGAATTAGAGACGCTAGCGGTTGTTAACAGTGTCCGATATTTCCGCCATTACTTGCAGGGACGTAAATTTGTCATATATACAGATTGCAATTCTTTGAAGGCCAGTCGCACAAAACTTTATTTAACGCCGAGGGTACATAGGTGGTGGGGAGTTTTGCAAACGTTTGAGTTCGACTTAGAATACAGAAAGGGTGAACGAATGGCGCACGTAGATTGTCTATCTCGGAATCCAGTGCCTGAGAAAAATAATGATCAAAATAAAATACCTGGAAAATAGTGGTCAGAATAGGATACCTGAGAAGCGAATAAATCTGACTGAGGTAACCGACAATTGGTTAATTTCGGAACAACGAGATAGCGAGATTTTAGAAATATCAACTAAATTAAGAAATAATGTATTACCAGATAATTTAGATAAAACCTATGAATTACGTAAAGGTATTTTGCATAGAAAAATACAGCGAAATGGTAAAACTAAATGTCTACCGGTAATTCCAAGGTCATTTCGGTGGGCAATTATCAATCATGTCCACGAATCAATAATGCATTTGGGTTGGGAAAAGACATTGGATAAGGTTTATAGCTATTATTGGTTTGAAAACATGTCAAAATATGTGCATCGGTTCGTAGAAAACTGTATCACTTGTAAATTGTCGAAGCCACCTGTAGGTAAAGTGCAGGCAGAGTTACATTCTATTCCTAAAATAGATATTCCGTGGCACACTGTACATATTGACATAACAGGAAAATTGAGTGGTAAAAACGACTTAAAAGAATATGTTATTGTCTTAATAGACGCATTTACAAAATTTGTTTATTTTTACCACACTTTGAAAATAGATACGGAAAGTTGTGTTAAGGCCGTAAGATCAGTTGTCTCTTTATTTGGCTTGCCTACCCGTATTATAGCGGATCAAGATCGTTGTTTTGCAAGTTCAAATTTTCGTGAGTTTTGTTCTTCTCAAAAAATTAATTTGCATTTAATTGCCACCGGTGCGAGTAGGGCCAACGGTCAGGTCGAGCGAGTAATGAGCACACTCAAAAGTATGTTGACGGCTGTGGAAACCGGTCAGAGGTCGTGGCAGGATGCGTTGGCCGAGGTACAATTGGCAATGAATTGTACGGCGAAAAGAGTAACTAAGTTTAGCCCATTAGAATTGTTAATTGGTAAAGAAGCTAGACCTTTTGATGAGGAAGTTGATGACAAAATAGACAGAGAAAATCTAAGAAAAGAAGCAAAACAAAATATGGAAGACGGCGCACGATATGATAAGCGCAGGTTTGATAGTAATAAGGCGAAAATTGTTAAACCTAGTTTAGGCGATCATGTTTTGCTTAAGAACGTGGAGCGTCATCAAACTAAGCTTGACCCTAAATTTAAAGGGTCGTTTGAGATTGTCAAAATACTAGATGGAGATAGATATCTGCTAAAGTCCTTAAATGAACTACACTAATGTTATTTTAATGTGTTAAAGGAACTAAACAAATGTTAAAAAGTGTTAAAGGAACTACACAAATGTTAAAAAGTGTTAAAGGAACTACACTAATGTGTTACGAACTCTGTGTTACGCGTTGTGTTACGCTCTGTGTTGGAAGCGTTTCTTGCAACGAGCAGAACTTGCTGTGCAAACTTACTGAAAACATGGAAACTTTGGAGGGATCTCCGTCATATACTTATATAGTATACAAAAACAAAAACCTCTTGGCGAGGTAAAATAACGGCGGCGAACCCTCATGCCACGCCCAAAATATTTGATATCAATTTTGGTGACGAATGCTCTTTATGAATAAAAAATTACACAGAAAAAATATTTTTCTTCGGCACGATAACAATTAACAATATAAACACGTTATTTAATAATTATAACATAGTGCTACAAAATAAACAAAAGTAAATGAACTTTTAAAGTCACATAGCATATTCCTTTCTTATACACACTGTTACTCCGGAGCGCTCGCAAGGTTAAATTGACTTCATTTGGGAAAAACGTTATAACTTAAAAAATTTTTATAATATTTAAATGAAATTTGACTCGTTTTATCGTATTCAGTAGAAATGAGACAACATTGATATGTGGCATGGACGAGAGAATTGTTGTAATTTGTACCGAAAAACTGGCGTCAATGTCCGAAAAACACGAATAAAAGGCGAAAATTTAAGTTTCAGGTGTACAAATTTTGTCCTTTTTGTTTAAAAAATCGAAGATATATATTTTTTTTAAAAGCTACCACATTCAACTATTGAAAAACACTGAAAATTTTGAAATGGGTTTAAAACCACGCGTTCAGGAATTTTTAAGCGCAAAAAATTCCCGAAAAAACGATTTTTCAACCATAAATTAAGATTTTGAGGGTGTTACAAATATTTCATACATGGTTTTGTGTTACACTCGCCCAGATAAACAATTCCTACTATGTCACTTCAAAAGTTCAGAATCCCTGTTGCACTTTGTAACCGGTCACAAGCGTCGATCGATGAGATGGCGCATTATCGTGCATCAAACGCCAACTTCAATCTTCGCGATATTCGGGCCGAACACGTCAAATACGGTGCTCCACCTCTTTGTGGACAATACCATTGGAATCATAAAAACAAATCAGCATTTTCTTCACTTTAGACTTCTTCAGGCGCGATTTTTTGGCCTTCGGCTCGTCCGGCGCCTTCCATTCAGCACTCTGGCGTTTCGTTTCGGGATCATATTGAAAACACCACGTTTCGTCACCAGTCACAATCTTGTAAAGGAAGTTCGGGTCTTTTATTGCCTCTTTAATGATGTCCTTCGAATGTTGAATTTTGAGCAATTTTTGGACGTCAGTCAATTTACCAATTTTAAAACATAATTTAATGTTGGCTCTTTGTTCGAAGCTCATTTTTACACCGATGATAAAAACATACTGCCACTTAAATCACAATAACCTCACTTCCAATAGATGAAATGTCATGCAATTTTTACTGGAAGTCGATAACGGATAGCCGATTCTAACGCACCAGTTGACATATAGATGGCGCCAATAGAGGGCACTACATTATTCAAACAGTACTGTTTACTTTGGAACGCACCTTGTAAAATGTGTAAAAGTATGCAACAAACATTTTTTTTTAGAATATATAATGTTTGGTCATTAAGATTTTTCAATGACGTTCCATATAATAATACGTAATTATTTATGTTTAAAACGTTATAATATTGTTTATTTTGCATATGAAAAGGAGCGAGGCAAATGTAGGTCCCCTGTGTGCTCTACAGTGCTTTTCTTCGATTTTATGTACTTTGTCTTCAGAATTTTCCACATCTTGGATCCACACATCCACACAAATATTCTTGTATACAAAATTTTATTCATACAAGAAAGAAAAGCTAACTTCGGGCGGAGCCGAAGTTGATATACCCTTGCAGTTGGGCCATTTTCGATCGCTCAGTTATATGGCGGCTATTGGATATAGTCATCCGATATGAAATCCGATCCTTATGAAATTTGGCAAATCAGATTATTTTGTCTAAAATAAAATCTGTACCAAGTCCCATCTTTCTAACTTAAAAAACACCAAAGTTATGCCAATTCCGATCGTTCTATGACAGCTATTGGATATAGTCGGCCGATCTTTATGAAATTTTGTACATAAGATATTTTGGTCAAATATAACATGTGTGGAAAGTCTCAACCCTCCATCTTACCAACAAAGTTATGGCATTTCCGATCAATCAGTTATATGGCAGCTATAGGATATAGTCGACCGATCCCGGCCGTTCTGACTTATGTACTACGGACAGACGGACATGCTTATATCGACTCAGGAGGTGATCCTGATCAAGAATATATATACTTTATAGGGTCGGAGATGTCTCCTTCACTGCGTTGCACACTTTTGACCAAAATTATAATACCCTCTGCAAGGGTATACAAATTTGCTTTTAGTGATTTTTGAATTCCATAAAAGTCCTAGTATGTAAAGAACAATGATTTCCTACTGTAAAATTTGGAGGAATATATTCTCTTAAGATTGATATCAAATTTTCGGGAGTGTCAAATTTTACTATATGTCTTGTATTTTTAAATATTTTAGCCGACTCATGTATTGTATACATCCCCGTTGCTAATAGCAATTGTTGCTTAAACTGGTTTAAGGTTTCTCGGGTTTCTTGTATAACATTCTCAAATCTACTCTCTGCTGAATGTTGAGTGTTTTGATCTGAGACCGATTCATTACTGTCAGTTAAGTTGTTGATCTGAATCCTTGATAACGCGTCTGCAACTACATTTATTGTTCCTGGCTTATTAATGACTTTATGAGTGAAACTTTTAATGTAGGAGTACCAGTGTTTCATTTCGATATTACGATTTTTATCCGAGATTGCGTAAGCTAAGGGCTGATGGTCGGTTTGAATTTCAATTCCAATAAATCCGTATAAGTAATGTTAGCTGCGCGAGTTCCGTTTATGTTTAACTTATTTTTTATTAAGCAATTTTTTTGGAACTTTATGTGACGCGGCCCCACGTTGGGCGCCAAATAAACTTGTTGTTGGTCGGTGAAATAAAAACATATACTTCTTAATTTAAATTAAAAAACTATTTATTAAACTCAATTATTACAAGACGCTTTTGTTACTCTTAATAATAATATGTCAACCGTTCGCGGTCTCGATCATATTAGGACTCCTCTTCAATTCTTAATCTGATCCAAAGAACCTCGGCCATGTTTACCGAGATTAAAAGCTTAAGATGAAACTGCATCTCATTGTGAAATTAAATGCAGTTTGGTGGGAACTTGAAACGCAAAAGGCGTAATTGATTGGGCTTCGAACGGAAGCTGATGTTTACTTTTAATTTCGAATTATTTAACTTTGCTCAGAGCCAAAGGCAAAGCCAAAGGCTAATGCAGAGTTTGAAAATATTGTTTATAAAAGCCATAAGTGGCCTGGATTTACGGATAACTTGTACATATGTTTATATTTGTACGTAACACCAAGCTTCAAAGGTGGCTGCACAAAATTGGTAGCTGCACTTATAGGACTATATCTTGAGTTATTGAATTTTGCCAGATATAAGTGATATATCAAAAGATAGGAAAGAAAGATAGGATAGAAGAAAGGTGCGCTTTTCGAGCGCTCCGGAGTAACAGTTTGTATAAGAAAGGAATATGCTCTTATTCTCATAGTGCTCGCATGGTTTAATTGACTTTTTTTGGGAAAAGCGTTATACCTTCAACAATTTTTATAATATTTAAATAAAATTTGCCTTGTTTTTTCAGTAGAAATGAGACAACATTTATATATGGTATGAATGACAGAAATTTTGTAAGTTGTACCGAAAAACTGGCGACAAAATCCTAAAAACACGAATAAATGCGAAAATTTCAGTTTCAAGTGTAAAAATTTTCTCCCTTTTGTTTAACAAAATCGAAGATATATTTTTTTTTAAAAGCTCAACATTTAACTATTGAAAAACACTGAAAATTTTGAAATGGGTTTAAAACCACGCGTTCAGGAATTTTTAAGCGCAAAAAAGTCCCGAAAACCGGTTTTTTAACAATAAATCAAGATTTTGAGGGTGTTACAAATATTTCATACATGGTTTTGTGTTATACTCGCCCAGATAAACAATTCCTGCTATGTCACTTTAAATGTTCAGAATCACTGTTGCACTGTGTAATTAAAATTGAGATTTAAAAGAAAAAAGGTGGATAAATTTTTGAAAATTCATGTTGCCTAATACAAAGCAGCATGAATAAATACGAAATTACTTAAATATATCCTGTTCCTCAACATCCGTTCCGCCGTTCCGTAAGAAAATTCTGAACTTGGTAATATGGCGATCGTCGTTATGGGACGATTTGCTTCTTCTGAAGCCGTTTTCAATTTGTCAGCACAAACCCTTCCATATGTTCCTACGTGAGCTGAGATAACCTTTGCCAGTGGCCTTTGCTGGCAGAGTATTCCAATCCTGGATAAGACTAACCGATTCCAATTCAACATTGGATGCGGGGTTTTCCATTTCGGCGATGTTGTAGCGTAGTGAGATATTCCTGGTGCTAGCGCTTTCGGAATCCTTAGTATAGTGCTTGAGTGCCTTGCCAGTAGTCCAGTCGATTTTCCTGTATGTGGCTAAGGTCACCCCCGGAAATTCTTGTGAATGATCTGCCTATCAACAGGTGTTCTTGTGACAAATAGGTGACCTCTGTGTCCGTTTTATGGTACAGTGGTCTTAAGTTTACCACTGCTCTGATTTATACTAGTAGGGTATTCATCTTCTTATTTATCATTCATTGCTTTCATCGTCCAATGTCTGCTAGACCAGGTCTTTATGCTATTGAGATGCCAGAAGCTGTTGCATCTCGTCCAATGCTCGCTTTGCATCGACAAAGTTCCTGCCGTTGTCACTGTGGATTTGTGCACATTTTTCTCGGAGTGACATGAATCTTCTCAGTGGTGCCCAAAATGTCTGCCTGTTAAGATCAGTGGCCAATTTTATGAGTAGGGCTGAATTGGCACACGAAGAGACCAATTCATGTATTCCTTTGACTTCTTAGCGTTGCGACCCTTTCGATGCTTGAGAGGAATTCCATTGTATCACATCCAGAATTGACCAAAATAAGCGATTTAGTGTGTGTGATTGGTTATTTTCCAATATTCAAATAAACTTCAGAGTTTTGCATGTTTACCATTTACTCACCTTCATTGCGTAGCCATGGTGGTCCACCATAAGTGAAATTTCATGAGCAAAGAAGTCGCCATAGAAAGGAATTTCGCTGGATGAATTTTTTTTGAGCTTATGAGATGCGTAGCATATCTTTGTGTCGCGGACCATCCATGAGTGATCTAACCTTGCAACTCAGCAACAGTACTTCACACAGCTCCAGATAAATGATTCTTGTTTCAAAGGTGCTACCCTAGTTTTGACAGCCGCCATTGAAACTAAACATGTTCCGTCTTCATGTCGCGACCTGCAGTAAACAACAGCTGCATATGAATGGGTTGATGCATAGGAATACGATACTCTCAGCTTACGTAGCGTGTCGAGATCTATTCTGCACTTGAGCCAGGATTCGGCAATGTTTGATGGGTCGGGTTAAAGTAAATTCCAAGTACCTTTACTGAATCTTCTTCTCATTCTTTTCCAGTACAGCTTCGTCAGGATCTTTGTGTGCGAAGCAGCTGACTCCTTCTATCTCTAAAACCATTGTAGTGTGGTGTCAATATTGCACGTGGAGAATAGCGATGTAGTTGTTGGAGAATGATTAGCTCCAACCGATGTGATGATTAAAACCAATATTGAATATATTGCAATCAGATTGCCCATGCTGCCGCGCATCTTTTGGTCCATTAGAGTGGCAAATGAAATGTTTGACAGCTCAGACCCACTGTCCAAGAGTAGCCGGAAGCTTGTATATATCCGGTATATATTTGCGTTCTAAACATATATCAATGCAGTCGGCAGCGTGTATTAGCGACACCCATGATTGCTTGGAATTGCTGCAAAGCCGTGGGCGTACGCAGCCAATTGTGAGTCATGTGCTTGTGCGTTGTAACTTACTGTCACCGTTTTAGTTTTAGGTGCGTCCTGATTATGCTGGTCCTCCCTTAATTACGGCATAATTACGTTCGCCGCCTCATCGGTCAAAAGTGACTCCAAATATTGAAAATTCTCCGTATAAGATCACTTCTTGTGTATTCATCCGCAGAGCGTTATGCAGCCCCTATCGTCAAACTTAGACTTGCGGGAGTAACAATAAATCCGGGAGTCATGGTCATAACCCATTGAAAGCCATATTAATGTTTTCCTAGATTGTCCTATGGGCCGCTCTGAGTTAGGCTCGCTAAGGCTCGAATACTACGGATGGCTGGACTCGTGTATATGTATATTTGGTTGGGAAAGGGATCCTGCTGGTGGTCTTTCTGACGGGAGTAGCACGCTGAGGATATTTTAAGTATCACGGTTATGATCACTGAGTAACGAACTTTTTTCGGTTGTAGTTCCAGACTGTCTTTATTTTATAGAAAGTGATCTTTTATGAGATGTTGTTGCTTAACTTATGGATAGTTGGGCAATGTTACTACTAATACGCTCAAGTTAGTTTTCACCAGGAATTCCAGTTACTACTCGGAACCAATCTCAATTAGTAAAGCTATCACCAATCATCAACAACCTGCAAGGACAAGAGTGGGTCGACGAATCCAATATTCACTGTTGTCAGCAGAGGCAAAGAATCCAATTTTGCAAGCACGCAAGCACTTCCATTCGTAAACACTGGATGCGGCTACTATGGGCCCAACCATCTGAAAGACGCGAAGCTGCGCAAACCACTCATAAGCAAGGGCTAAAATGCTTATTCGTTTGCATGATCACTTCGGCGATCCATTTAGAACTTGTCACCGACCTATCCACCTATACCAGGCAAATGCACCCGCATGTACAGCGACAAGGGTACAAATTTCATCGAAGCAAAACGATCTTTCAATGAAATACAGCAACTATTAATTTCATCACAACATAAGTATCGCACCGTGAACACTCTTGCAGACATTTCTATTGGCGGCATTGTGTTCGTCAAAGAGTTCAACCCAGCACCTGCATCATGGCGCCCATAGCGAAGCGAAGTCGATCGATATTTATCAACGAAATGGATGAATATGGATCGAGCGGTTATGCTGCCAGGCCCGATGGCAGTGGAAGATTTGACCCGGCCAAAAACAAAAATTGTGGAGCTACCCCGTTCAGAAACCATGTTTCTGGATGGACCTGAATGTTCAGGAATTATCGAAACATAACTTAGAATTTTGCTGATATTGTCATCTTTAGAGTTTCTATTAGCTTTAAAATCCACATTATGTTCGGTTCGGTTGTAGTTCGAGACTCTCTTTATTTTGGAAAAAAAAATCTTTATTTTAAGACGCTATATTATATGTATATGTTGTGGTTTTGGTGTTTACATTAGGTGCCAATATTATGGATAGTGCTTTTATATATATCTTTAAATGCCCGCCATTCTATGTAGTTTTCAGAAAAATGTTTAACCTGAATTTCGGTAATTTGGTAGTTCGTTATGCGTTGCTACCTCGTCATCTTGTGATATAGGTGTACTCACTTCTCCAGCAGAAACAGAAATAGTCATACGCTCCAGCATCTGATGATGTTGTTATTGTAGTAATAGGAAAAGTACACTGATAGAAAAATGGGTTCTAAATTTAACAACACAACATTCTTAAAACAAGACTTAAATTTTCTTGAGTCAATACTGGAATTCGTACTTGAAATTAGAACGAATGGATTATCGATAACATTTTGTTTTCAAACGGGATGAGGGGAAAGTATGACTCAGCTTAAAATCTAATTTTAAAGCATCACAGAGCAATAACTGAAGCCTAGAAATATTTTCGAGCAAAACCTTGTCAGGGATAGCCCAAAGGTACACTTCTCGGCTAATGTTTTAAAGGTCCCGGTGTTTTAAGCCCAGCTCGAGAATTCAACTATTTCTGTTTATTTATTTATTTACTAATTAATTTTTGTTTTTTTATATTTTTGTTAAAAAACAAAATGTATTTACGAAACCCCAGGGAAAATTTTCGAAGTGAGATTATGATTTGGACAATAGATGAATGGATAAAACGTCACACTAATAGGCCCAGAACGGCCCGGGTTCGACTCCTAGCACATTTAATACAAATCTGTTAAATACAAAAAATTAAAAGTTTGAAATTAAATAATTTAATAAAAAATAATTAAAAAATTAAGAGATATGAATAAAAAAAATATATTTTTTATTATTTAGGTATTTAGGTAGGCACGCTTAAGTCAAGCATTTTCGTTCTCCCTATCGAACTTTGGGGTAAAAAATTCGTACTTAAATTAAGAATTTTTTTTCTTCAACTAGGTATGATCTTTCTGGGTCGACTTTCAAGTGTGTTCGTACTTAGTTTAAGTACGAAATTCTTGGTTTTTTTTTTTAGTGTACGTGTTGCGGTGAATTTTCCTTTCAGTGAAGTGGGCTCGAAGGACCTATGGTCAAAAATGAAATGGTCCTTGATTGTTTTTTAAAATATATTCTTTATTAGTGGACTGCTTATGGTTTGTTGTGTTTGGATTGACGGTTAAAAAATAACTTTCTTAAAATTTTAATGCAACGAAGGGCATTGACGCCGTATGATTATATAGCAGTCATGCAGCATTCCTTGTGCTTTTCAACATTGCAGTAGCACAGCGAGTTTTGGTTGTACACGCACCAAATTCTAAACGCAACTAGCTGCGTCGTCCCTTCTTATTTCCGTGCCTACCATCGAACCACACTCGCCGCTGACTCTACGCTGTCGCACCGCTAAAACGGTACTTCTTAAAGCGTCAATATGCAGACAACCAATCACAGCACACTTAGAGGCTGATGTAATATTACCATAAAGATGAAATTAGACTTCTGGTGCTCGCCAACATATATATGTATAAAAGTAGGGGAAATTATCAAAGTATATAGAAAAATGACTACAGAGTTGCCATGGTTTTATGTATGCATAATTTCTTGTTATATACACTCCGTTTCACTTGAATAGCACACAAAAGTTTTCATAGTTACTTGTTCATCTCTCAACAATTGCTTGATCTAATGCAATGATTGTTGATCTTTTTAAATTGTATCCTTATCTACTCCCTTTCAACAAAAATTGGAAGTCTTCAATTTACCATAATTTTCTTTTCAACTTGCTTCAATAGCTGGCACCTTTTTTGTTTTACTTGAATAGCACATTTAAGATTTAGTGCCATTTCAGCAGCCAAGGAGATTGAATCATAAACGTTTGTTGATTAATTTGGGATTTTAAACACAGTTTAATCATTTTGTGCAAATAGGGGTCGTGGAACGTCACTAAGTCACAAAGAACTGATCCAAATACAAAGCTATTTTGATTGTGACCTTTCTGTAGCGAAAAAAACTAGAAGAAGCAGAAAAGTCGTATACAATTTTATCAAGAACAAATAAAACTATGAAAAAAATATAAAAAGTCGCAAAAGAAGTGTTATTAGCGACACAGATATATGTGCGGATGGTGGTTCGGCTGATTCCTTATCGGCCGGTCCTACTGGCGGTCCGTTTCACGGGAGCTACACTCGAAGTAGGTTAGGTAACGCGGGGTCTACTGGCGGTCTTTTTCACGGGAGCAACACTCGAAATAGACTGGTATGCCGCGGGATCTCCTTGTTATGGACGTGCTAAAACTAAGGTTAATGTCAGGGTCACCCACCTCTGAATCTGCTGACTCATATTGTTTGTTCATGTACTGCTTTCCACACGCATTTCGGCTTCGCTGGCTGGTTTTTGCTTGCTTCGGTCAATCGGTCATTCTTCCCGCTGATAATGCTGAATCTGCTTCCGGTGTCATCGACTAGTGCCGGGTTAGTAGGTTGGATATTGGCTTATGCTTATCGTTACATTATTAATAGGCTAGTGGGTCTGATGCTTGTATATTGTGACCTGCTGATGCATTTGATTGGGTAGTATGTCTTGGCACTAGGTGCCAACATTCTCCCCCCCCATTAAGGTACTCAATAATAGGGGCTGTGCGTTGTTGGACCGTCTCAGTAAATCGATGTGTACCCTTGCGCTAAAAAATATTGTGGATCTTAAAATTAATTACTAAAATTCTAATGTAAATACCAATAAAAAAATTTTTTTGAATCATGTGGGTGAAATCTCCAACATTGATAAGATACCAGCGATAATTCTATCCGACCTGTTGTCTCCTTTGCCTTGTTGCGCGCCCTCGTAACCATTCTCCTTGGGCATCCCATGAAGTAATAGACCTTCTTTCTGGTTGGTCAGTGCGCATACAGGACTCTTGGTCCTCTCTTGACCTTGCTTCTTGCTCCCTTTTGAAGATGCATGTTACCCATGCCTGATAGGAGGTGACTTCTACTTCTTGAATTTCCTTGGTTACTGGCCCTTGCACTCTGTGCTCTTCAGTTGTGAGTTGAAAACCTTGGGCTTGTGGTTTGGGGTCCGTCTGCGACTCTTTTTGTTGATCCGCAATGAGTGGGGAACTATGTAATCTTCCGGATTTTACTATTTGCGCCGATGCATGCAATCAAACCTTGTCGGGACTCGTTAGCTTCCGGTGTCCAAGCCGTCGTATTACCGACGACTTGTTCTGCCTTGATATTAGGAGCTGATTCCGGTCGCACTAGCCCCATCACAATCCATCCAAGCGCGGTATTTTTTAATAGTGGCTGTCCTTCTCCCAAATATGTCTGTTGTGGCCTCATAAGCTGGGAGATGATTTCGGCGCCCAACAACAGATCAATATTCTGGGGCTGCGTAAATTCAGGATCGGCTAAGCGCAACTGAGGTGAGATATTTCTTGGCGCTTGAATAGGGTGGGATGGTTGAGTGGGCATTATTTCCGGTAGTAAAACGACGTTGATTTGATCTTCGAAGTCAGTTGTTAATGATGATAAGGTCACCACAGCCTTTTTTCGTGATCTTTAAGTTGTTCCTCCCAGTGCAGCGATGTTCAGGGTTGATGGCTCCAATTGTAGTCCAAGTGTGTCAGCCATCCTTCTGGTGATTATGTTAATATGTGATCCAGAATCTAGGAGTGTGCGGCATTGCTGATGGGTTCCGGCTGGGCCATGTATTGCCACTTGGGCGGTTGGTAACAGAACGGCTTACAGATAACCTGTAAGCAGGGCTGTTGCTGAACACACCAATCGTGATGAACTGGATCGAAGTGGAGCAGCCGACGTATTTTTCTGCATTGTTACTTGACTGGTTGCCTGACGCTCAAGGTTTTCTAACATCTGCTTCAGAGATTGTCGATTGGTTGGATCGGTGATGGCTATTACTTGAGATGACTGCGTGTGTGGGTCCAGTCTTTCCGCAATGATGTGTATCGAGATTGGCTCCCAGTTGTCTGTTGACACCTTGAGTTCGTTGAGAGTGGCGATCGTTCGGAGCACGGTATCATGTAGGCTGCGCAGTTGGTCCGCTGATCCGTTTGTTCTGGGATGTCCGGAAAGGTCTTGGATCGCGAATTTAATCAACAGCCGTTCCTTTTGGTATCGATTCTTTAGTCGTTGCCATGCATCCTGGTAACTGGTTTGTCCGCCAATAGACGTTGAGATTAGGGTTTTTGCTTCACCTGCATCGCTGTAGTCTTGATGGTGGATGCATTCCGTAAAAATTTCGTAGAATCGTAACCAATGTCGGTAGTCTTAGTCAAACTTTGGAGTTTCTACTGGTGGTATTACAAACGGAGGTGCGATCGCGGGTTTTTGTGTTGATGGTGAAGTCGATTGCGATCCTTCGCTCAGAAACGAAAAGTATTCTGCTCGTACCACCTGAAATCTGTCTTCGGTGTGTCCATCATTTTTTATGGCTGGTTCCAGATCGATGAGATCATGGTATCCAGTGACGATTTCCTTCCATAGCTCCTTCATGTGTTGTCTGACGTGTGTGGACACTTCCCGTCCTTCGGTGCGGTTGCACAGAAAATCTTCCATATCGTCTAATCGTCCTTCATGTCTTCGTTTTAATGATGTTAATCGAAGGTCTTCTCCTTCGTTTCCTCGTGATAATTGTGCCTTTGGCTCGAGATTTTCGCCTGTTTTCCGGGGCCTTTGTGCCGGGCCTAATACTGATGGGATTCCATCCGAAAATATTGCTTCATATTTTTTCACAAGCTCTACTAGCGCTTTGGCCTTTGTGAAATACTCATTCTCAAGACATTCTCAGTGATAGCTCATGGAGCTTGGCATCATTTTTATACCCTTGCAGAGGGTAATATAATTTTGGTCAAAAGTGTGCTGCGCAGTGAAGGAGACATCTCCGACCCTATAAAGTATATATATTCTTGATCAGGATCACCTCTTGAAACTTTGCACACACCCATGTTTCCTTTGCATGCAGTACATAAGTCGGAACGGCCGGGATCGGTCGACTATATCCTATAGCTGCCATATAACTGATTGATCGGAAATGCCATAACTTCGTTGTTTTTTAAGTTAGAAGGATGGGATTTTCAATGGGTTCCTCTTTGGACAAAATAATTTGATACGCTGTTTCATAAGGAATTTCATAAGGATCGGCCGACTATATACGATCCGTTATATATCTAATATTATAAGATGCGTGGCGCCACCTAGCGGACTGCAACTCAACTGCAAGGGTATATAAACTTCGGCTCCGCCCGAAGCATAAGTGAGTGAGCTGTCTGAGTCTCTCCTCGAAGTATCCTTCCTTGAGTTTACGCTCTGCGGAGTCCTTAGTGAAGTTTTTTATTAGCCTTTGGATGGCTATGTTGCTTTCAATTTGCTCATCAATGAGCATTTGGATTACGGGGTCTGGTTGTGATCCTCTAGAAAAGAATCACGTCGGAGTCACCAAATGTTCGTCCGTAGCGCGTTATGCGGTAACTACGTCAAACTTGAACTCACTGGAGTAACGGTAGGTCCCGGAGTCGTAGTCAAGGACCGTTAATAGTCTTGACTTAATTTACCTGGATTCTGCAAAGGACTGCTCTGGTTGGCCAGACGCTTGCTGTGATCAGGCTGGAGTTGATGTGCTTGAAGTCCTGGGGTGGTTTTCCTTAAGTACCGGTGGTATGGTGGATTCTTATCGGCCGGTCCTATTGGCGGTCCGTTTCACCGGAGCAACACTCGAAGTAGGTTAGGTCACGCGGGGTCTACTGGTGGTCCGTTTCACGGGAGCAACACTCGAAATAGACTGGTATGCCGCGGGATCTCCTCGTGGTCCGTTTCACGGAAGCAACACTCGAAGTGGTTAGGTAATGCGGGGTCTACTTGTGGTCCGTTTCACGGAAGCAACACTCGAAGTAGACTGCTATGCCGCGCATTCTACTTGTCATCCGTTTACACTGGAGCCACGCGAAGTAGATAGGTTTTAGAGAGTCCTACTTTGTGAATCGTTTTACACAGGATCACATAAAGAAGGTCAATTTTAAGTGCCGTAGTTTCAACACTGAGTAACGAGACTATTGACTCTGATCTCGCAACTGTCTTTATTTTAGAAGAACAACTCTTATATAAGATGCTAAATTATACATCATTAAATCTAAGAAAGGTCAATGTTATGGACGACCTAAAACTAAGGTTAATGCCAGGGTCACCCACCTCTGAATCTGCTGACCCAGATTGTTTGTTCAGTGCTGCTTTTCACACGCATTTCGGTTTCGCTGGCTGGTTTTTGCTTGCTTCGGTCAGTCGGTCATTCTTCCCGCTGATAATGCTGAATCTGCTTCCGGTGCCATCGACTAGTGTCGGGTTAGTAGGTTGGATATTGGCTTATGCTTATCGTTACATTATTAATAGGCTAGTAGGTCTGATGCTTGTATATTGTGACCTGCTGATGCATCTTGATTGGGTAGTATGTCTTGGCACTATTTGCTAACACACGGTTCACCTTTTGCCGCATCAATATGTCATGGTGTAACGAGTGGAAGCGGGTAGTTTTTTCTGATGAAAAAAGTTCAATTTGGAGGGGCCAGATGGCTACAATTATTGTTTTTATGATCTGAGGAAAGGGACGCATCAATGGGAGCTTCTTACATAGTCGAGTAGGCAGAGTTATGGTTTGGAGAGCCATTTCTTACTATGGGACTTGTAAACTCAAATTCTTATCCTCAAACATGAACGCAAAAGCGTATCTAAGCGTCTTGGAAAAAGCTTTTCCACCATTGGAATTTTTTTTAAATAATTTTCCTTAGACATTCCAGCACGACAATTCCCTAATCTATACTGCACGTGTTGTATAATCTTTTTTAAACGATAAAAATGTTAATACTGTAAACTGGCCACCATACTCGCCGGATCTGAATATATTTGAAAAGGTTTTGGGATGGCTGGCCAGAAAGGTTTATGAGTCTGGCAAACAATTTTTAACCAAAGAAGATCTTATTGACGCCATTTAGATGGCCTGGGCTACAAAATCCCTAGACTATATTAAAAGTCTATATGATTCGCTGCCCAACAGGATCTACGACGTTATATTGAATAAGGGTGGCTTAGCCCATTATTAAATTAACAAAAATATATATTATAATATTCACTATTAACTATCACTATCGTTAAATATACTTAGAAAACAAGATGTGCTATTCATGTGAAACAAAATTGTTGTGGAATTTGTTAAGTTTTTTGTTAACATTTATTAATTATTAATTTAATTTAGGTTTTGTTACTTTTCTTGTATTTAAAATTGATTATACCATTAATAGAAACTTAAACATCAGTGAGTTTTCTTTTTTGTTAAAAGATTTTAAGATTTGAAATTGCATATAAAAGTGTGCTATTCAAGTGAAACGCAGTGTATCTAAATGAAATGACATTCCTGTTGCCTAATTAAGAGCAGAATAAATAACTTCAAAGTTGCCGAAATATACCAAATCGGCCGATTCGGAATAATCATTTTAAAATCAATTTATATGCAGTCTCTTAATATACGAAATCACAAATCTAAAATGAAAAGAATTTATTTGATTTATTTTATTCTATGGCAGCTATATGATGTAGTTTTCCGATCCGATTGCCTCTAGGAAGTTCTGTTAAAACACATATGTTAAAATTGTTAAAAAAATTAAGCACTCATATACAATAAACAAAATAAAATTTTCAAAACGTATGAAAATGTTGTGCCCGCAGCTATTTCTTATATTATTAAAAAACTCACCAACGGGACTTTCTTCATTCCAAAAGGAATCGTCCAGAGTGTAATCCGCTTCTGTAAAAAATTAAAAACGTATTACTTTGATTTTAAAGAAAATCACCTTTCTAATAAATTATTTTCCAGTTTAAGTAAGTTTATAACTACTAAATTTTGTTAAATTTATATAGTTAAAGATCGAACTACCGAACTGAGCGGACGTGCTTTGCCCGAGCTCCGGGAAAAGTTAACCAAAAAAAAAAATCTGGGGTAACCCAATATAAGCGAAAAGACGCTGAACCACAATTTATTAAAAGCAATGGCAAGCTTTTTATAACAGTTGTGATGTGCATTGTTTTAAATAAATAAGTGCCACGCAATGAGCAACGATCGAAAGAACGAGCGTAGAAGCTCAGTGAACTAAAGAAACGGCTTCTACTTTTACTTTTCAACCCGCGATACCAAAATGGAAAAATCGGTGATTAACATCTACTGACCACTGAAAGTCAAAGGGCACGTCATGTAGTTCGTAGTGTAAAACCCCCCTCTCCAATGGCGGTAACAAATTTCGCACCAACAACAAGCAGTGTGTAACGGCTAGGTTTGAAAAGAAGGGATTTAGGAATACGCCATCTAGCGGGGGATAGACGAAACACTCTAGTATTGCCATATAGGGGCTAGTCAAAATTCGTATGAAGACTATCGATAACGTGACTTATCGAAAGCTGCAGAGTATATATATATATATATATATATACGTATATATGAAACGGATATAACCTTTCGAGCAGCCTTGATGTCCCTCGTGGATTTCTTTTCAATCTGACCCTCCATAGGAAAAGTACAGCCAGTGAAGTGTTGTAGTAAAAAAATAAAGTCGGCTAAGATCATAAGATCTGCCCTAAGACTAAAGAGTGTCCAAAACCCAAGGTCTAAGGATTACCCAGGAGGAAAATTCCCTGGCATTTTTTTAAACCAACCTTTGGTTCATATGGGTGAGTGTTTGAGAAAGTGATTTTTTTTGAGAAGGGTATTGACTCAGGTTTTCACATTTAGGCGGCCTACAAAAAGTTAGAGCCTGCCCCTCCAAATTCTCGGTGTTCCCAAGTCCAGCCAGGCGTTTGAACGCCGCTTTAAGCGCCGTTTCCCTATCTCACTACACTGGGAGAAGGGAAACATTGGAAAAGTGAATTCAGAAGTCTCAGTGGATTCAGAAGTCTCAGTGCAGTCTCAGGAGCCGTCAGCAGCATCAGGAATAAATAGGTTAAATTAGAGGTTAAAAACAACAAAAACAAAAAGAGCACAAATTAAAATTAATATGTTAAAGTAAAGCTTAAAAATATTGTGTTAAAAATTTCCTCACAATGTGTTATGTGACGAAACTATTAGTGGTTTTACGCGTAAAGGCAATTAAATAATTTTATAAATATTGTCATGAAAAATTGAATTGTTACAAATTTCTCTCAGTGCGGCATAAAACGATGAAATATAAACATATATTAAAACACATGCTTTAGAGTAAATAGAAAAGAATAAAAAAAAAAAATGAAAGAAATACTGGAATTGTGAATACTAAGAAGTGAACTAATATTGTAATTAAATGATAGTTAAATTCGATTATAAGAAAGAAACTCAAATTAGTATCTGTCAAGAAGCAGGTATTAGATAAAATGTTCGCAAGGTCAGGCAAATGTAAAAGCTCACATGTAGAATATAAAGAGAAGAAATTATGTTATAAGATCGCGTAAATACCAATGAATAATGCAGAGAGAAATATAAGAAAATTTGTAAACAGAGAATTAGCCTACATCTATCATCGTAGAAGAGAAATAGTAGATGAAGAGCTGCTAGAAATAATGTAAACGGCGAGTGCATATTGTATAAGCAAGATAACCTTAAGATTTGTTTTTGTGCTATTCCCTTATCCCTAAGTTTTCAGCTGCAACACTTATGGAAGCGCTTTCATCGGTGGATTAGCAGGTGAGCGATTACGCTAAATAATGTTTTGGTGAGTGTTGGCACAACAACAAAACTATGTTTATATGCATCAGCTGCTCTGCAGACTCTCTTATCTTTGTTCCATTTCATATGTTAGTAAAAACACAAAATGATATTTATTGAACGTAGAGTAAAGTAAAGTAAAGTTTAAAATCTAAAAGTAAACTCAAAGTTAAAATTCTATTTATATATAAATTTTCCTTGTTCTCTTCTGAAATTCAGTTTGAAGAATTTCTCGATCTTTCACTGATTTATAAAATTTACATTTATGAATAACAACATACGCACACATATACACATATATCTTAAGATAGTTCGTATTTCTAATTATTAATAAACCAGATTTTATAATGTATGAATAATTAACCCTGTTCTCCATGCTGATCGAGAAGCCGCCGTAGAAGCTTGCAAGACAAAGGGGCCTAGCAGATATGATAGACGGGAGTTTAGGCCATGGTAGGGTGGGCCAACAACGCCCCAATGCAACCTGGGGGTGTCAGATTGTTTATTATTTAGGTTCTTCATCTGTCTCTTAGCCATCTCTATTTTTCTGTGTTGAGCTTATCTCTCTTTTTCCGGCCAGAATGGCAAACTATTTCGCACGCATCTTTCGAATATTTAGGATTCTAAGAGTACCCCAAGACTGCAACAGAGCCGGATTACAAATGCGTGCAACGCTCAGTCGGGACTAGCATCTGCTCTAGGTTATCCGTTACAGGAATAATTATTATAAAATCCTAATATTTGTGGCGCCCAACGTGATGGGGCTTCACTGTACAGTGGGACTCATGAATAAGCGAAAAACACAGTTAAATATCTCCTCTTTAACCTTCTACACTTTACAATCTAATTGAAATCTTGAGTATCCTCTCGTATAAGTATGGAGGTAGAACCATTTTTTTAGTTAGGTGAAACTGTCCTTTAGTCAGCTCTCTATTCTTTCAGTCGCTTAGGAATGAAGCTTTAATACTAACTAAGGTGGAAAGCGGTTCACCACGGGGAAAGTAAATGAGAAAGCTGACTCCTTTTCCCTAAATACTTATGCTACATGAAGCTAAGCGCGCTCGAAATGCAGAAAATATAAACTCATGAAAGAGTATCTGACCGCGCATTATTAGTGGATGGTGACATAAGTCTACTTCTTAGGACTCGCTCTCCCAGGCGGACTACAGATATTATGCTTGAGAGACATTTATCTGGCCGATTCAGGAAAAGGCGAGATCCAAAAGGAACTACACAAAAGCTAAAACTAATAAAGGGTGGTTTGCTTGGATAACATCCAGAATTTACTGTCAAGTAGGTCGGTTGGCCACAAGCTACAATAGTTTTGGTTCTCTTTTTCATATTCTTTTTCACACACCTATCATTCTCAAGAATCTTTTAATCATCAATCTCTAAAAATTTCAAAAGCAGAGCTTCAAAGGTGAGCTTTCGATCAAGCATGGAGTAAATTAATTTTATTATCTTATCTTTTCGCACTCTTATATATTTTGCTAAGTTGGCATATTGAATATCGCATAAGTAACTAGTCAATATTTTGCACTCAACCTAGATGAGAATTTTTAAATAATTCCTTGATTTTTGTCAGCAATTTTTTTTTGAAAACGTAAAACCTGCGAAACAGAATACATTAAGTATTAAATTACCTTAGGTGAATTTCAGAGAGCTAATAGAGTAAGTTAGTCAATCTCAGGTATATTAAGGAGATATTAGGAGTAAGATGGGTGTTGATCACTCTGATACTGAGGAGGCCAGTGGCTCATCAGAATTTTGTACTCTATGTAGAACTCGAACATCGTCAACTGAATTGTTTAAAACCAAATGTGGACATAGTTTTCACAAAATCTGCATAAAAACTCACTTTACAAAAGAAAAGAATTGTCCGATCTGTAAAACATCCTGCCAAGGGGAACCAGTAGGAAGAACAGATAGTGTCGCACAGCACACGAGGCAGAAGCAGAGGGTCGCCAGTTCACAGGTAGAGAACGTAGAGAAGAGGGTGGCGGATATGGAGAATACAAGTCGAGAACAGTCAAGTGGGCAAGAAAACTTAGAAAGCATGTTGCGTGATGCAGTAAAAGGTATGCAAAATGAGTTGCTCACACAGTTGACAGAAAAAATGTCTCTTTTAATTCAGTCAAATTTGGCAGCCACGACCCACGAGGCAGTATTGCAAGGAGTGGCTAACGCAATTCCGTCTTTCGACCATTTGCTAGGTATAGATGCAGGGCAAACAAATGAACTACGAAACCCTATGAACTCTAACTTATCACCCAGGTCGAACGTTTCTGACCTTTCACAAAGACCTGACAAGGTATCCCATATAATGAGTGGGTGGAAGTTGCGCTTTAGTGGTGCCGATGGAGGCATAAACATTGATAATTTCATTTATAGAGTCCAGGCTTTAACTCATCAGACACTTGGCGGAAGGTTCGATATCCTTTGTGGAAACGCAAGCGCCCTGTTTGAAGGGAAAGCGAACGATTTCTTTTGGCGGTACCATAAATCTGTTCAGGTCGTAAGATGGAATGATTTATGTGCTACACTTCGCCTTCAGTTCAGAGACACGAGAACTGACGTTGACATTCGAGAAATGATAAGAGATCGAAAGCAAAAAGAAAAAGAAACTTTCGACTCGTTTTATGATGCAGTGATCCAATTGACAGATAGTTTAGATAGTCAATTAGAAGAGAGAGAATTAATAGAAATTTTCCGGCGCAATTTAAGACCAGAGATAAGGCACGAAATTTTAAATATTCCTGTAGGTTCAATTTCGAGGCTCCGTGAAATTTGTAGAAAGCGAGAGTGTTTCCTTGAAGAGCTTAAGCGAGAGCAAGTGTACAAAAAGGGACCTCCATTCAAAAGCCACGTATCTGAGCTCCTTGGAAATACTCGAGAGGAAGACGAACCGGAGTTTTTCGAAGAGTTAGATGGCGCTGTAGAGGCCATATCGTTAGTCTGCTGGAATTGCAGAAAGGAAGGACACAGATATCAAGACTGCACAGCATCTCGAAAAGTGTTCTGCTACGGGTGCGGGGCACGAAATACATATAAGCCGTCTTGTCAAAGGTGTTTAAAAAACTTCCAACAGAACACCCAAGCCGTTCGTTCTCGGACTGTTCTGAAGGCACAGGGAACGAACACGGAAAGGCCGGAAGAGTAGAAGGGGAAGAGAGTATTCCTCATAAAAATCCCCTAGACCAAGTGGAGGCCACCTCAGAGGGATGGCATCAAAGAGTTTGTATGGTGAACAATTTTGGAAATGATAGGATTAGAAAAATGCATAAAAATGTAAGGATTAAAAGTAAATCTAGGAATACTAACAGGCTAAGGAAATTTTGGAGAGTCACAAAGGATTTGAATGCGCTCCGAAATAGCTGTGTCGACACTCGACCATATGCGATAGTAAGAGTCCTTGACAGGGAAGTCAAAGGACTAATGGATACAGGAGCAGCGATGAGTTGCATTGGCGGTCGATTTGCTAAAGAGATTTTAGGAAACGGAATGCCCGTACGAAGAGTATTTAGCAATGTTTCGACTGCAGATGGCAGTAAGCAAAACATTGTCGGGCGGATAAAAACTGCAATTGAGTATAAAGGCCAAAGCAGGGTTATTGAATTATATGTAGTCCCTTCGTTAACGCAGGACCTTTATTTGGGTATTGACTTTTGGAACCTTTTTGATCTATTACCTCCAGATATTCAGATATCGGAGCTAAGTGCTCATAATCTGTCAGAAGAGCAGAGAAAAATTCTGCAGACGGTAGTAGAAAAGTTTCCGTCCTTTCGGGACTAGGCAAAACTAGCCTGCTTTCGCACCAAATTGATGTTGGGGAAGCGAAACCCATTAAACAGAGACATTTTCCGGTCTCGCCAGCCGTAGAGAAATTACTTTATGCAGAAGTTGATCGAATGCTGCAGTTAGGGATAATTGAGGAATCCGACAGCGCCTGGTCATCACCAGTAGTCCTGGTTCAAAAGCCCGGAAAGGTTAGGCTCTGTCTCGATAGCCGAAAAGTAAACGCGGTGTCTGTGAAGGACGCATATCCGTTGCCACAAATTGATGGCATCCTCAGTCGACTGCCCAAAGCCGTTTTTATCAGCAGCTTAGATCTTAAGGATGCATTTTGGCAGATACCATTAGATCATGCGTCTAGGGACAAAACAGCTTTCACGATCCCTGGTCGTCCACTTTACCAGTTCAAGGTGATGCCGTTTGGACTCTGCAATGCGGGCCAAACTATGTCACGTTTGATGGATAAGGTTATCCCAGCAGCCTTACGAAATGAGGTCTTCATCTATCTCGATGATCTCCTTAAAGTCTCCGAAAGCTTTGAAGCGCATATGGAGATACTTGAGACCGTTGCAGAATGCATCCGAAAAGCAGGTTTGACTATTAATGTCAAGAAGAGTCATTTTTGCGTGCAGCAGGTCAAGTATTTGGGGCATGTAATTGGGGAAGGTGTCATACGCACAGACCCAGATAAAGTGGCAGCAATAGAAAGGTTTCCACTACCGAAAACGCTTAAGAGTTTGAGAAGCTTTTTGGGTATGGCTGGCTGGTATAGAAAGTTTATTGACAATTTCGCAGCAGTTTCCGCACCTTTGACCGATTTGTTGAAAACAAAGAGGAAGTTTCAGATGACGGATGAGGGAAGAATGGCATTCGAAGAATTAAAGTCTAGGTTGTGTTCAGCACCGGTTCTTAGAAGTCCGGATTTTTGCAAGCCTTTTTATATTCACTGCGACGCAAGCAAAAGCGGAGTAGGAGGCGTTTTGGTCCAGAAGACAGACGATGGAGATGAGTACAAAATCGCTTATGTGTCTAAAAAGCTTAACAAAGCCCAGCGAAATTACTCTGTGACAGAACAGGAGTGTCTTGCGGCAATAATAAGTGTTAAACGCTTTCGTCCTTACGTAGAAGGCCATGACTTTACGATCGTAACCGATCACGCATCGCTTAAGTGGTTGATGAGTCAAACGGATCTGCATTCCCGTTTAGCGAGATGGGCCCTCAAGTTGCAGGCGTTTAGGTTCACGATTCAGCATCGTAAAGGGTCTCTGAATGTCGTTCCGGATGCCCTTTCGAGAGTAAATGAGGACGAGTTGGCAAGTATAGATGCCTCTCAGGGGTTGTTAGTAGATACCGCCTCGGAACATTTTAGAAGTCCCGAGTATATGAGTCTGATAGATAGTTTTGAAGCCAATAGTGCGAGATTCCCTGACATAAAGGTTGTGGACGGATTAGTATATAGGCGCTCAGAACATGCAACAGGTGAGCCGCTCCACGACGTATATATTTGGAAGCTGTGGGTACCCGTACAGCTGGTACGTGATGTTTTGAAGAACGCGCATGATCATCCGCTTGCATCTCATGGCGGAGTTCACAAGACGCTGGAGCGAGTAAGACGCTATTATTACTGGCCCGGCTTGGTGGGAGACGTTAAGGCGTATATTGGCGGGTGTGAATCTTGTAAGACCTCTAAGGCACCCAACAGTCCCTTAAGACCTCCAATGGGTAAGGCTCCAGAGTCTGAAAGATTCTTTCAACGGATTTATATTGATTTCCTAGGTCCATATCCTCGTTCAAGGAGTGGGAATATAGCTATCTTTATAGTCTTAGACCACTTTTCCAAGTTTATATTTGTTAAAGCCGTTAAGAAATTGGAAGCAGCAGTCGTTATTAGGTATCTAAAAGAAGAGTTGTTTCACCTCTGCGGGGTTCCAGAAACAGTTGTATCTGATAATGGTTCACAGTTCAGATCAGAACACAAGCTGACTGCTATCCATTCGCCACAAGCAAATGCGTCAGAACGCGTTAACCGATCAATTATTACGGCAATTCGATCTTATGTTGATATCAGCCAAAAAGACTGGGATGCAAATTTAAGCAGCATTTGCTGTGCGTTAAGGTCATCCACCCATTCAGCAATTGGTACTTCACCCTATTATATGGTGTTTGGCCAGCATATGGTAACATCAGGGGGTACATATGCTTTATTGAGGTCGCTTGAGATCTTGCAGGATAGAGGAGTAGCATTCAGTAGGGAAGACTCACTTGAATTGGCTCGAGTTAAAGCAAAGAAACTTTCTCAACAGCAAGACAGCAAGAACAGAGAGCGATATAATCTGAGATCAAGGGAAGTAAGTTTTGCTAATGGCCAAGAAGTCTTTCGCCGTAATTTTAAGCAAAGTTGCTTTCAATCCGGCTACAACGCAAAATTAGGGCCAGCATTTATGAAGGCACGCGTGCGGCATAAATTGGGAAATTCCTATTATGAGATTGAAGATCTGCAAGGAAAATTAGTCGGACGCTATCATGCAAAAGATTTGCGCCAGTAATTATGGCGGGATCTGCCTTGGTGAGTTTACCCCCAAGTCAGATTTTTGTGGGGGGGTGTTGTAACGGCTAGGTTTGAAAAGAAGATTTAGGAATACGCCATCTAGCGGGGGATAGACGAAACACTCTAGTATTGCCATATAGGGGCTAGTCAAAATTCGTATGAAGACTATCGATAACGTGACTTATCGAAAGCTGCAGAGTATATATATATATATATATACGTATATATGAAACGGATATAACCTTTCGAGCAGCCTTGATATCCCTCGTGGATTTCTTTTCAATCTGACCCTCCATAGGAAAAGTACAGCCAGTGAAGTGTTGTTGTAAAAAAATAAAGTCGGCTAAGATCATAAGATCTGCCCTAAGACTAAAGAGTGTCCAAAACCCAAGGTCTAAGGATTACCCAGGAGGAAAATTCCCTGGCATTTTTTTAAACCAACCTTTGGTTCATATGGGTGAGTGTTTGAGAAAGTGATTTTTTTTGAGAAGGGTATTGACTCAGGTTTTCACATTTAGGCGGCCTACAAAAAGTTAGAGCCTGCCCCTCCAAATTCTCGGTGTTCCCAAGTCCAGCCAGGCGTTTGAACGCCGCTTTAAGCGCCGTTTCCCTATCTCACTACACTGGGAGAAGGGAAACATTGGAAAAGTGAATTCAGAAGTCTCAGTGGATTCAGAAGTCTCAGTGCAGTCTCAGGAGCCGTCAGCAGCATCAGGAATAAATAGGTTAAATTAGAGGTTAAAAACAACAAAAACAAAAAGAGCACAAATTAAAATTAATATGTTAAAGTAAAGCTTAAAAATATTGTGTTAAAAATTTCCTCACAATGTGTTATGTGACGAAACTATTAGTGGTTTTACGCGTAAAGGCAATTAAATAATTTTATAAATATTGTCATGAAAAATTGAATTGTTACAAATTTCTCTCAGTGCGGCATAAAACGATGAAATATAAACATATATTAAAACACATGCTTTAGAGTAAATAGAAAAGAATAAAAAAAAAAAA
>JAJJHT010010758.1:250240-338977 GCA_021223865.1 Drosophila pandora
ATGGAAGCGCTTTCATCGGTGGATTAGCAGGTGAGCGATTACGCTAAATAATGTTTTGGTGAGTGTTGGCACAACAACAAAACTATGTTTATATGCATCAGCTGCTCTGCAGACTCTCTTATCTTTGTTCCATTTCATATGTTAGTAAAAACACAAAATGATATTTATTGAACGTAGAGTAAAGTAAAGTAAAGTTTAAAATCTAAAAGTAAACTCAAAGTTAAAATTCTATTTATATATAAATTTTCCTTGTTCTCTTCTGAAATTCAGTTTGAAGAATTTCTCGATCTTTCACTGATTTATAAAATTTACATTTATGAATAACAACATACGCACACATATACACATATATCTTAAGATAGTTCGTATTTCTAATTATTAATAAACCAGATTTTATAATGTATGAATAATTAACCCTGTTCTCCATGCTGATCGAGAAGCCGCCGTAGAAGCTTGCAAGACAAAGGGGCCTAGCAGATATGATAGACGGGAGTTTAGGCCATGGTAGGGTGGGCCAACAACGCCCCAATGCAACCTGGGGGTGTCAGATTGTTTATTATTTAGGTTCTTCATCTGTCTCTTAGCCATCTCTATTTTTCTGTGTTGAGCTTATCTCTCTTTTTCCGGCCAGAATGGCAAACTATTTCGCACGCATCTTTCGAATATTTAGGATTCTAAGAGTACCCCAAGACTGCAGCTCATCGAACACCACTACACTTGCCGACGAGACAGAGCCGCATTACAAATGCGTGCAACGCTCAGTCGGGACTAGCATCTGCTCTAGGTTATCCGTTACAAGTGCTACAATTTTCGCAACCATAGCGACAATCACTGAAACTCAAAATACCGCGACATCAACGACAACAGCGAGTACAAAAGCAAAAACTTCGGAAAGTGCCAAAGCGGCCCCGGCTATACAGACTAATGGATCGCTACATTCAAATTAAGCGCAAGCTCAGCCCGCAGAATAATCCGGCAGGCAATAAAATAAAAATTAACCGTGTCCAGGAGATAGACAAAGAACCAGGAAGATCCAGTAGTATCCGATTTGCGCTTTTGGCGGAGGTTGAAGAAAACTGTGACGAAGAACGAGGATCTGGTGTTCTTCGCAAGCTACTAATCCTGCACGCATTAAATTCCGGCTTTGGCTCGTCAGCGAGTGGAGTGGTGTTCTGTAGCGGTTATAGCTAACAGGTGCTCTTAGTTATCGATGTTATTAAGTATTTTCAGGGCTCACTAAAATTAATATTTATTTAAAAAAAGAAATAGAATATTTATTTGTAGCAATTAATTAGGATTATTTTAAGATTTCATTGTACAAACGTTTTTATGTGCTGCGATTATTTATTCAATATATTCATATGCTTTCTTTTTATTTTAACTTTATTTTCACATTTGAGGCGTTAATTTTATTTTTATCGTTTTAATTTCATTTTATTTCATTTCAAATTACGCTTCTGAATCGAGATAATATTTATATGCAAAAAAAGGGTAATAATTGGGTAGATTTTGGCTCACCTGGGATATTCAACGTTGAAAGCGCTTCCAAATTTCGGGTGTGTTATTAAAAGTCTGTACACAAATGCAAGTCAAAATCGACTCGCGAAAACTACTTTATCAGCACATACACCCACATCGAGACCGAACAGAATTGGACTTTAAAAGGTTCTTATTTAAATTAGCCTTCTCCCATTCGAACTTCTTTCTCGTTTCTAATTTGAACCTTTTTCTAACTCACTTCACATTTTTTTTTATTTTTTTTTACTTTTTTTAAACTATTTGAAACTGATTTTAATTTTTGATTTTAACGTTGTTTAATTAGTTCTTGTGGGTTTTTCTTTAAACTTTTAACTTATATCTTATTTCATGTAGATTAATTCAAATTTTTAAATATCCGTCTCTTGTTATTAAAAGCATTCATAGATGACACCTTAGCCATTCTCGCGAGGTACCTTAATTTATGTATTGGTTTAGGAGATATTCACTCGGAGGTCATAGCTGTCTATCAGCAATGCGCAGACTGAACCAGACAAGATTTTTCGAGTAATCTTTTCTCTGTGTTGGACGATCGTCTGACTAGAAACCAAAACCGCAAACTAATTGACGAGCTTTTGGGCTTTGATTGTGACGACTGATAGGGTTCCTTTTGCTCTTTGCTGCCAGATTCACAGGGTCGGATTCAGCTGCTCTCTTGGGGCAGAAATAAGAGCTCCTATGATTGTCTCTTTCGACTTCAAATCTAGGGTACGGCAATGGCTTATAAAAACTACCGTCACCTATAGTAAAAAAAAACGCCTGAATGAGGGCATATTCACCCGTACTGCACCTCACAGACTTGGACTTACCCATGAGGGTTCGGTAACACACCGAGTTGAGCCAAAATCTAGGATTTGGATGGGTTCACTTCATTTGGGTACAATGATAGGTACTCCATGAGGGTGCCTGAACACTCCACTCGTCTCGACGGCACCACTGGTCCCATTGCACCATCATTGACAGAACCAACCATAGCGGCTATGAAAGTGCATGGTGGTCTGTTGAAAAATCGTCGCTCATGCAGTCAGAATTCCCCGCTGGACCGCGACATTCAATCGGGTTCTCGGGATTTGAAATTGGAGCGAAACCTGAACACCGATCACAGTAGCCAGGACGTGGGCATTTTCATCCATCAATGCCCCTGCTCTTCACCGCTCCCCCCGTGGTCGCTATTTCCACTTCTCATCTAGCAGTTGTCTGCGATGGATTTTCTGATGCTGCTGTTCTTAATCCCTCATCTGGCCCGGGATTTGTGTCTTTGTCACCGCTGCCGATTAAGTCAGCATCCAGGTCTGACTTCATTCTGGACTCTAACCTGCCCTGCAATACTGGCTATTTCGTCTTCGTTGACCCTTGACAGAACAACATTAAGTGATCCTCGCCGATGCTCAATATTAAATTTCAATCCCTGAAGTTTAAGAGCCCATCTCGCTAAACGGGAATTAAGGTCCGGTTGGGTCATTAATCACTTAAGCGATCACCTTCTACATAGAGACAAAATCTTTTCACGCCTATTATTGCAGCGAAACACTCTGGATCGGTTATTGAATAGTTTCTTTGGGCCTTATTAAGTTTTTTGGAACGAATGCGATCGGGTACTCGTCACCATTTTCCGTTTTTTGGACTAAGACTCCGCCTACGCCAATTTTGCTGGCATCGCACTGGATGTAGGGCTTAGTAAAATCTGGGCTTCTAAGGACGTGCGCAGTACATAGCATGCGTTTTAGCTCAATGAATGACTGAATGTCCTTTTTCTGTCATTGTGAATATTATTTTAGGTTTAATTAAATCAGTAATCAGGAGCGGCTACAGTGGCAAAATTGTCAATGAATTTATGGTACCAACCTGCCATTCCGAGAAAACTTCCCAGACTCTTCAATGTCTTCGGCAACGGAAACTTTTTAATCGCTGTCACTTTTTCGGGATCTGTGCGTATTTCGTTCTTCCCGATCAAATATCCTAAATATTTGACCTGCTGAACGCAGAAATGACTTTTCTTAACATTAATTGGCAGATCGGATGCAGTCCGTCTTGAGAACCCTTATGTGGTTTTTAAAGGTGTTCGAAACTAGCAATAAATCGTCGAGGTAGATGAACACCTTATTTCGCAGTGACGTCGGAATAACTTTGTCCATGAGTCGCGACATTGATAGGCATTACACAAGCCAAACGGCATTACCTTAACTTGTTAAAGTGGGCGTCCTGGGATCGTAAACGCAGTCTTATCCCTGGATGCTGGATCCAGCGGAATTGATTTTGGCAAACGACTCAGGATACCGTCTATTTGTGAAAGAGAATACGTGTTGCGGAACAAGTTGGCAGCTCAAATATAGAGTTGTATTTATGAATTTTATCGATTTAATTTTTGTGACGATAAAGAAATCGAACGTTTTTTTTTAGTTGTTAAGTTGAGTGCGATGAAGACACACGTCCTTTTTTATGTTGTATAAATTTTGAAAACGATTGTTAATTTGAATAAAGTTATACTTAAAATTGGAGTGCTGTAAAAGTTTACTAACAGGAATATGCAGACGGCCGGTCATTCAAGCCGGATATTACACACATAAACATAAACTTGCAGGTAATCTTAAAAGTAGCAGCAACATTTGGTCATTCAAGCCGGATATTACACACATAAACATAAACTTGCAGGTAATCTTAAAAGTAGCAGCAACATTTGGTCCTTCGAAGCCTACAGGACGGCACATGGATTTATAAATATGGACAAACTTCTAATTGCGTCAGCCAAAAATTCTTGGAAATTATTTGTGTTCACGATCAGTGCACACTAACATATGTGCACACAAGACATGCGCATTGACGACGAATAACGGAATTTGGCAAAAGAAGATTCTAGAGAAGTGTGACGGCAAGCAACGACGACAAAATTATGGCGCCAGCACTTTCGAAGAAAAATCAAAAAAAATGCGTTGCAGACAAGCAACAATATTGTGACACGCCAAGACCAACAAAGTCTTCAAGTCCAAAATCAATTCAACTGGAGAATACAATAAAGCCAACGACATCAACACCACAGGAAGATATTGGACATGTGGCAGACAGCCACATAAAAGCCAGGACAGCAAGTTCTTCAAAGCAGCAGAGGATTGAGGCTGAAATAGATCTTTAAAGAGAAAGCAGGAACTTCAAGATCAGAGGACAGCATTGGAGATCCGAGAGAAACAATTGGAACTGGATCAACATCTTTACAATTCACAATGTAGTGACAGCAGGTTTGAGGAGCCATTAGAGGACAGCGTACAACATGAACATCAACGTACACGTGAGTGGATCGAGCAAAATCAAACTAAGGTAGAATTAGTAAACGAACAAAACTATAATTCTAATATGATAAGCCCGAATTTCATGGAGACCTTTATAGCCAGACAGACTATAAAGCAAGAGCTTCCAAACTTTGCAGGTGATCCTTTAGAATGGCCTTTATTTTTATCAGAATTTGAAAATAGTACCGAAATGTGTCATTTTAACAATTTTGAAAATATTAATAGATTAAGAAAGGCATTAACAGGGCCAGCTAAAGAATGTGTAAGAAGTCTCTTGGTGTTACCAGAAAATGTAAATGGAATTATTGATATTCTTAAAGAAAGATTTGGAAATTCAGACTTTATTGTTCAAAAGCTAATTGAAAATATCAGAGGTATTCCATTAATTAAAGACGACAAATTTGAACGACTAATTAACTTTTATGATACATTAACGAATCTTATTCATACACTATTAGCCTGTGAAAATATTGATCAATTACGTAACCCCTTGTTATTTACTGAAATATTAGAAAAAATGCCTATGTCTAAACGAGTTGCCTTCATAGAACACATACAAGGAAGTAAATCTGTTGAACCCAAAATTATACAATTTCATACATGGTTAGGAAATAAAATGAAAGCGGTCACAACATTAGGATATACCCAAAATAAGCCAAAAGAAACCACATTGACAGTTTCAGGTCAGTCTCATGGCACAGACAACAACAAAAGAAATTCATTTTGCCATTTTTGTAAACAAAATAATCATTATATAACAACTTGTGAAAATTTTAAGGACTTACAAATCGATATGCGTTGGGAATATGTGACAAAAAATAAATTATGTATATCATGCCTGGGAAAGAACCATATAATGAAAGATTGCAAAAGAAAAAGACCCTGTAAAATTAACAACTGTAATTATACTCATAGCCAACTCTTACACAAAGACAAAACTATTTTACAAAGTAATCAACAGAATTCAGAAACTTCAGCGTCACTTCCAAAATCAGAAACCAATTGCAACATAAATAATAGTCAAAGCAAAGTTTTACTTAAAGTGATACCGATTTGTCTGACAGCATCAAAGAAAACCATTGAAACTTATGCTCTTTTGGATGAGGCTTCCACGATAACTTTAATTGACGAACAGTTAGCTGACGAATTAGAACTGGATGGTCCGACTCAACACTTGAAAATGCAATGGACAAACAACGAAACATTTGAACAGGCAGACTCAAAAGTAGTAAGTGTACTTATCAAAGGAAAAAGCCCAGAATCGAAAACGTATACATTACGAAAAGTGAAGACAGTATCAGGCTTAAATTTACCAGTTCAAACACTTTCCGTTGAAAATATAGCCGAAAACTTCAAGTTCTTAAAAGACTTCACTGACTGTTCATACATAAACGCCGTTCCCAAGATTCTGATTGGACAGGACAATTGGTCTCTCATTGTTTCTAGGAAATTAAAGTATGAGTCTCATAATGGTCCTGTGATCAGTAAGACTTCTCTGGGTTGGGTAGTACATGGAAACATTGAATCGAACAAACAGGTTCCTCAATCTGATTACTCATTTCACATAAGTCATGTAAGCACAAAGGAAAATAGTATGGACGACTTAGAAATATTACATAACTTGGTAAAATCTTATTGGTCGATTGAAAATGAAATGACAAATAAATTTGACTGTCCAATATCGGTAGACGACAAAAAATGCTTAGATATTGTTAACAAAACCTTAAAACGGGTGGATAATCATTTTCAGTGTGGACTATTTTGGAAGGATTCAGACATACAACTACCAGAAAGCTATAAGAATGCGTACTCCAGATTATTAATCTGTGAGCGAAAGATTGACAATAATTGGGAATATGGTCGGAAATATAAAGAGGTAATTGAATCTTATATAGAAAAAGGATATCTGCGCAAATTAGGTTTATCTGATCAAAAGATTGAATCCCCACTAATCTTTTACCTGCCACATTTCAGTGTGCATAATAGCAACAAGCCAGATAAATTTAGAATCGTTTTTGATGCTGCATCAAAAAGTCACGGCTATTCATTAAACGATTTTCTATTGCCAGGTCCCGATTTGTTTAACCAGTTGACCACAGTTCTTATTAATTTCCGAAAATCCAAGATCGCTTTCGTCGGCGATATTAAGGAGATGTTTCTCCAAATTAAAGTTCAGCCTTCTGACAGACATGCACAACGAATTTTATGGCGAGGTGATGATCGACAAAGAGACCCTGACGTTTATGAGCTACAGGTTTTGTTTTTTGGGGCGAAGTGTAGTCCGAGTATTGCACAGCAAGTTATGAATAGAAACGCTCAGGACTTTCAAGACAAATACCCAAAAGCATGTAACGACATCATTTACAATCATTACATGGATGATTATCTAGGTGGGACAGATGATGTTTGTAGTGCAGTTCAATTAATTAAAGAGGTGACGCAAATTCATAGCCAAGGTGGTTTTCATATGTGCAACTGGATATCTAATTCACCAGAAGTAATTGCACAATTGGACAATATCAAAATACAGACTGAAAAAACAAAAAATTTAACAGAAGAACGAGTTTTAGGTCTAATGTGGAACTATGAAAAGGACACATTCACATATAATTTAAAGTTTGCTAAGTCATACCGTGATTTATTAAAATTGTCTAGACGCCCCACAAAGCGAGAAGTACTGAAAATTACCATGTCCGTATTTGATCCTTTGGGATTTTTGTCCAACTTACTAATTACAAATAAAATTTTGTTACAATTAATTTGGGACAGTGGAATTGGTTGGGACGATTCCATTAGTGATGAGCATTATGAAATGTGGAAAACTTTATGCGTGGCATTGGATAGAATCAGTGAGTTTAGTATACCCAGAAAGATGACTAATTTCCCTATAGATGACTGTGACATACAGCTTCACATATTTACAGATGCTTCAAAACAAGCTTATGCGACATGTGCCTATTTACGTTTCGAATTTAACCAGACAGTAGAGTGCTCACTCATATTAGCCAAATCACGCGTCGCACCTCTTAAGCCCATGTCAATTCCGCGTTTAGAACTACAAGGAGCTCTGCTAGGTGCAAGACTAAGTAAGGTACTAAGAGAATCATTAAAGTTAAAGTTGAATAAAATGTATTTGTGGACAGACTCTGAAATAGTCATATACTGGCTGAGATCAAGTAGTAAAAGATTTAAGACATTCGTGGCCCAAAGATTAGGCGAAATTCAAGAACTTACCAATGTAAGCGATTGGAACTATGTTCCGTCTAAATTAAACCCAGCAGACAAAGCCACAAAGCCAAATAAAGTAGATTTTTCTGCCAATGAGCTATGGTTAAATGGCCCCACATTTTTGCTTAAGAATAACAGTCATTGGCCAAAGGGGAAATTTTCCGTAGACTCCCAAGAAAATTCAGAGATTGAAATGGAATATGTCAAAACATCTTCTGAGTGTAATCCTTCAATAATTTTACCTGAAATATCTAGATTTTCAAACTGGTTGCGATTCTTGCGAGCCACAGCATTTACATTGAGATATAAGAATAACTAACGTGACAAGACTAATCGAAAACTTGATGAACTGACTCCTGACGAAATACTTAAAGCTGAATTACTGATCTATAAAAAGATACAGCTGGACTATTATAAATCTGAATTAGATAAATTAAAGATGGAATGCTCAATACCAAACTCCAGTAATTTAAAATCTTTACCCCTGCTATTATCTGAAGACGGCTTACTGAGAATAAAGCGAAGATTGGACAATTTAAACGACATAGAATATGACTTCTGTTCAAAAAATCCAATAATCCTAAGCAAACATCATCCTATTACAAGTCTTCTGATTCAGTATTATCATGCCCAAAACTGTCACATGGGAACCGAGACTGTTATAGCCAATATCCGACATAAGTACTGGATAACAAAGTGTAGAAATTCAGTGAAGAAAATAATACGTTTATGTCAATTCTGTATGAATAAAAAAGCTAAAGCCCTAATTCCACAGATGGCTCAGCTTCCATCCTGTCGACTATTACCAACGGAAAGAGCTTTCCTCAAAGTAGGTATTGATTATTTTGGGCCAATAGAAGTGACAATGAACAGGAGCCATGTAAAAAGATACGGGGTGATATTTACCTGCATGGCGTCTCGAGCTGTCCATCTGGAAATTGCAGAAGACCTATCAGCTAATGCATTTATGCATGTTTTCAGGCAATTTGGTTGCAGAAGAGGTTTTCCAGTAGAGATTTATAGTGACAATGGGACAAATTTTAAACGGGCTAATAAAAATATACAGGAAATAATCTCTAATTGGTCAAAGGACGAAATGACTCAATTTTTAACAACAAAGAGTTGCACATGGCATTTCAATCCGCCATTGAGTCCACGTATGGGGGGAGCGTGGGAAAGACTCATTCAATCGGTAAAGAAGTATTTACAATTTTTGTTAAAGGAACGTTTTCCTAGAGAGTACACTTTAAAGACTTTGTTTTGCGAAATTGAGTATATGATAAACAATCGCCCTCTTTTGTATATGCCTTCAGACTCTATTGACTCAAATCCCTTAACGCCAAATGACATCCTTATTGGCCCTAATCATACAGATTCATTTTATTCATTTGCCACTGAGGGTGATCTGAAGCTGTTGAATATTTGGAAGGCTTCCCAAACATTGGCCGACTTATTCTGGGTAAAATGGAGAAAAGAGTATCGACAATATCTTTTATATAGCAAAAAATGGACAAAGAATGAAAAAGCTATTGAAAAGGGCGATATAGTTTTATCTATGGAATCAGATACGCCTCGAAATATGTGGCCAAAAGGAATAGTTATTGAAACCTATCCATCTAGTGATGGCCGAGTTCGAATTGTAGATGTTAAGATCAAGAATAATATTTATAAGAGACCAATTGTTAAACTTGTAAAATTAGAACTTAAGAATGAAAATGTAACTTCTTAAGTATTGCCAAATGCAATACTTGGGGGGAGGATGTTGCGGAACAAGTTGGCAGCTCAAATATAGAGTTGTATTTATGAATTTTATCGATTTAATTTTTGTGACGATAAAGAAATCGAACGTTTTTTTTTAGTTGTTAAGTTGAGTGCGATGAAGACACACGTCCTTTTTTATGTTGTATAAATTTTGAAAACGATTGTTAATTTGAATAAAGTTATACTTAAAATTGGAGTGCTGTAAAAGTTTACTAACAGAAATATGCAGACGGCCGGTCATTCAAGCCGGATATTACACACATAAACATAAACTTGCAGGTAATCTTAAAAGTAGCAGCAACAATACGCATGACACATACGCTTCACAGTCACGGCATTTACTTTCTTGCTGTCGAGGCAAAGTCTGACCTTACCAGGTTTTTGCACCAGAACCACTGGAGAGGACCAGGCGCTGTCTGATTCTTGAGGGTTCAGCGGCCTGTTTTTTGGCACTTTTGGCATGCCGGCTTATATTAGTAATATAATAAGTTCCAGCATTTCCTACCAGTCTTCAAAGAATTCGGATTCTTTTTGCTGATCTTGAAGAAGTTCTGAAACATTGCTTTTAAATGGAGTACTTTTTTTATAAATCTGATCCCGTTTTATTACCTCAAGAAAGCATTCTCCCCTCCTGCATAGTTCGCGAAGCTTTGAGATCGACTCCGTTGGGGTATTTAAAATTTCGTGTCTCTAATAAAGATTTATCATCTAAAAGGCAGTTTAAGCTATCCTTTAATTGAACCACGGCATCATAAATCAAGTCGAAACTCTCTCTTACTTTCTGTTTGCGATCTCTAATTAACTCTCGTATATCAACATCCGTTCTAGTAAAAGGCAGTCTAAGCTATCTTTTAATTGCACGACGGCATCATAAATCGAGTTGAAACTCTCTCTTTCTTTCTGTTTGCGATCTCTAATTAACTCTCGTATATCAACATCCGTTCTAGTATCCCTGAATTGACGGTGAAGTGCGGCACACAATTCGGTCCACTTTACAGATGGCAGATTTATGATATCGCTAGTAAAAGTCATTAGCTTTACCCTCAAACAAAGTACTTGCGTTGCCATACATAACATCGAACATTGAATCGATTTTGAATCGACCGGTTAAAGCGTGTACCCTATAAATGACTCACTAAACTGAAGTTTTCCTCCATTCATTATATGTGCCACCTTATCTGATCTTTGCGAAAGTTCTGTAGCGTTTGACCCAGGAGAAAAGTTTGCCTGCGCTAGATTTTGCCCTGCATTCACCTGGCCAGCATCTATGCCAAGAAGCTGATCAAGTCAAGGACTTGAGTCTGTAACCCTATGAAGTGGCTGTTTGGGAATTCTGGCTGCTAGGTTCGACTGAATCATGAGGGACATTTTCTCTGTTAGTTGCGTTAGCAACTCGTGTTGCTTACCTTTAAAAGCATCTAATACCATACTTTGTAAATCCTCACCCCTTCGCTCTTGACTTTGCCGTTCTTTTTCCATAATTTCTGATCCCCGACATTTTCCTTCTTTTTGCAAACTTATAAGTTTTTTGTTTTTGTATTTTGTGCGATAAAGCTATCTGATCTTACATACAAACGGTTCCCCAGAGAAAACCACTTTGCAGGTAAGGCAAGTTTTCTTGCTCTTTAAATGTGTGCTCATACACTTTCTATGAAACCCGTGCCCACATTTCGTTTTGTATAATTATTTATGAGTAATTCGCGAATTGCATAGAATACAACAATGAGATGATCCTCCAACGTTTTTCGTTATGTGAGTGGGGTACACCCGTATCTTATTATTTTTTTTTTTAACTTTTTTTTTTGAAACGCTCCCAGTTGAAAACACAATTTGGAATATTTGAAGATATAAGACCATGAGCCACTAGATTATGTCCACAATAAAATAAATATGATAAAAAAAATTAGCTCCATGCCTAACCAAGAGTTCATTGTCGAAGCTCTTTCTTAAGATAAGATAGGAGAAAAAGGTGCAGCAAAAATGAATACTCATACGCTACATAGGCTGCTTTACCCATTTTACCCTCATATCAAGCGTGGCCAATCTCAACTAATACTAGTTTTCTTTAAGATTGTACTTCACTTATACTAAATCTGAATAAAGTTTTAATACTTAAATTTTCCTAAGCGCTTAACTATTGTAGTTTAACATAAATGAAGGAGAGAGCTGTATCAAATCTTTCCTTGTGGTAAGGTTTTTCTATTTCTGCATTCTAATGCACTGAAAGTTTAATTCCGGTTTTGGCTCGTCAGCGAATGGAGTGGTGTTCTGCAGTGGTTATAGCTTACAGCTGCTCTTAGTTATCTGGAATTAATCAATTTGATTTGCGTGCAAAACGAGCCAATTTCGACCGAACAAGAGATAGCTTAACAAACGGACAGACAAGAAAAAAGATAGTACTTCCAATGATTGATGCAATGATTGTTGTTTTTTTTAATTCGTGTCCCTATCTTCTCCCTTTCAAATTTACCATCATTTTATTTTCAACTTGCTTCAATAACTGGCACCTTTTTTGTTTCACTTGAATACCACATTTTAGATTTAGATTCTAATATAGTGAAAAAAACTAGAAGAAGCAGGAAAGTCGTATACAATTTATCAAGAACATATAAAACTATGGCAAAAATATAAATGGTCGCAAAAGTAATGTTCTTAGCGACAGAGATAAACGTGCGATTCTGCGGGAAGCCTCAAATTCATGACTCTGTGAGCCAGATAAGGGCAAGAGCAGGTGTTGAGGCGAGCTTTACTACGGTTTTGCGAGTTATTTCGAAAGCTAAACATCTTAAGCGTTTGAATCTAAAATAAAACACCGCTTAACCCCAAACGAAAGGAAGTACGGTTGACCTTTTGCCGCGTCAATATGTCATGGTGTAACGAGTGGAAGCGGGTAGTTTTTTCTGATGAAAAAAAGTTCAATTTGGAGGGGCCAGGTGGCTACAATTATTATTTTCATGATCTGAGGAAAGGGACGCATTAATTGGAGCTTCTAACATAGTCGTGTAGGCGGAGTTATGGTTTGAGGAGCCATATCTTACTATGGGCCTTGTGAACTCCATTTCTTATCCTCAAACATAAACGCAAAAGCGTATCTAAACGTCCTGGAAAAACCTTTTCCACCATTGGAAAATTTGTTCAATCATTTTCCTTGGACATTCCAGCACGACAATGCCCCAATAAATACTGCACTTGTTGTAAAATCTTTTTTCAAAAATAAAAATGTTAATACTCTGAACTGGCCACCATAATCGCCGGATCTGAATATAATTAAAAATATTTGGGGATGGCTAGCCAGAAAGGTTTATGAGTCTCGCAAACAATTTTCAACCAAAAACAAGAAAGGAAAGCTAACTTTGGGCGGAGCCGATGGAGTTGAGTTGCAGTCCGCTAGGTGGTGCCACGCATCTTATATTATTAGATATATAGCGGATCGTATATAGTCGGCCGATCTTTATGGCATATCGAAATATAAATTTGGCATATCGAATTATTTTGTCCAAAGAGGAACCCATTGAAAATCCCATCCTTCTAACATGAAAAACAACGAAGTTATGGAATTTCCGATCAATCAGTTATATGGCAGCTATAGGATATAGTCGACCGATCCCGGCCGTTCCGACTTATGTACTGCCTGCAAAGGAAAGAAGGGTGTGTGCAAAGTTTTACTTGATAGCTTCAAAACTGAGAGACTAGTTTGCGTAGAAACAGACAGACAGACGGACAGACGGACATGCTCATATCGACTCAGGAGGTGATCCTGATCAAGAATATATATACTTTATAGGGTCGGAGATGTCTCCTTCACTGCGTTGCACACTTTTGACCAAAATTATAATACCCTCTGCAAGGGTATAACAAGATTCATGTAAAACAAAATTGTTGTGGAATTTTTTAAGTTTTTAAGTTTTTTTCATTTTTATTCATTTTTTCATTTTAGTCTTAGGACAAAAGATGATAATTTGTATGTTTTTAGATAGGTGTTATTAAGTATTTTCAGGGCTCACTAAAATTAATATTTATTTACAGAAATTTAGGAATAGAAATAAAATATTTATTTGTAGCAACTAATGAGGATTATTTAAGATTTCATTGTTCAAACGTTTTTATGTGCTGCGATAATTTATTCAACCTTCATATGCTTTCTTTTTATTTTAACTTTATTTTTTGATTTGAGGCGTTAATTTTATTTTTATGGTTTTAATTTCATTTCATTTCTATTAAAATTACGGTTCTGAGTCTAGATAATATGTATATGCAAAAAAAAAGGTAATAATTTGGTAGACTTTGGCTCACCTGGGATATTCGCTTTCGTCTTAAAAGCTGGGGTACTCGGCAATGGCTTATAAAAACTACAGTCCCCTATAATAAAAGAAAACGCCTGAATGAGGGCATCTTCACCCGTATTGCACCTCACAGACTTGGACTTACCCATGGGGGTTTGGAAACGCACCGAATTGGGCCAAAATCTAGGATTTGGATGGGTTCACTTTTGATCACTGGGTGATCACTTTTGATTCACTGGATGGGCTCTTATTGCAGCGGCTTAGGCTGTGTAAATTTTTGTGGTAAGCTCTATGCTTGTGGATAATTCTTATCTTTTCATAAACTTTCTCGTGTATAAACACCGGATTCAAATGACAGAAATACATCCGTGCAGGTCGAGAGTTTGATTAAAAAGGAAGCATGAGATTTTTGAGCTCGGTTGCTACAAAATGGCTTACTGCCAGGGCTAAACTTCACATAATCTTAAAACGCTTAGGCAAATGCAGTCCTGCCTTATCCCTTACGCCTAATGTTGCCAATTTACCGTCCGTACCGCCCGCTGGGTGGCGCTAGTACAAACTGGGTCTGCGGTTTTAAGCCCCATTACAAAACCAACCAGTGCAAGACACCGCTAAACACGCAAGCCCCCTCCAATCTCCTTCCTATGAGGGAGAAATACTTTAGTGTCCTGGTCAACCGAATTGCAGCGTTGATCGGGAACGGTGGTAACTTTCAAGTTGCCCGCTTATCAAAGGGAACATCCATGAAACAAAGGTGCAAACCAAGACTAAAGAGCACTTCCGAATCGTGTCCAAATATCTGGACAATGCTCAGAACAACTATTACACGTACCAGCTGAAAAGCAGCTCATACAAGAGGTAGTAGAAGGAATCGAACCCAATGTTACCGCCGCGGAAATAAAAACCGCCCTTAAAGAAAAGGGCTTTTCCGCCAAGAATGTTATTAACATTCTAAATAAAAATAAAAAGCCACAACCCCTATTCAAGATCAAGCTCGAGCGGTCTGTGTAGTCTGGTGTGACGCCCACAACTCCACTCACTGCACTACATGCTGTATAAGGAAATGAAGAGTCGCATGCGTCAAGCGACCGCAACGCGCAACAAAAATCCACAGAATGTGTCTTCTTCGCCAAAACTGCGATGTCCTCATTCGGTCCCCTAAACACCACCAACGGCTTCTCCTATGCCGATGCTCTACGATCTGGAATGGAAAATCCAATTCAGCCTAACTCACAAAGCGCTCAACAGGACCCAGAGCAGCCACACAGCAAAACGGTAACTATTATGCTTACCCTCCAACAAAGTATGATGGCGCTTATGTCATTCATAAAAACGGCCATGCAAACACAAGTTCAAAACCAGAACATAGTAATACAGCTGCTCGTGGCACAACAGTCTAAATAATCTTTGCAGACTCTACGAATATCAATGTGGATCGCCAATAGTGTCTCACGGCATAAACTAGAATTGTCACAATTCTTGATCAAAAACCATATTGACGTTATGCTACTGGTGAAAACGCATCTTACAAGCAAATAAAACTTTCAAATAAGAGGCTATACAATCTACCGAACAGATCATCCAGATGGGAAAGCCCACGGCGGAGCTGGAGTTTTAATCAGAGAACGCTTTAAACACCATTTTAACAACAGGTTTGCTCAAACTTCCTGCAGGCCACATCGATACAAATTCAGTCAAGAAACGGAAGCCTTTCAATCGCTGCCGTTTACCGCCCTCCTCGTTTCTCAATCTCGGAAGGACAATTTATGGACTTCTACAATTCACTTGGGGATCGTTTTATAGCCGCAGGAGACTACAACGCCAAACACACGCACTGGGAATCACGTCTAGTGACTCCCAAAGGAAGGCAATTGTACAATGCAATTATAAATGGGAGGAATAAACTGGACCGACCCACGCAAGCCTTATTGATTTTGCGGTGTCAAAAAACATACCTTGCAATCTAATAAGTGCCAAAGCAGTCTCGGACTTATCATCAGACCACTCGCCTGTGCTTTAAACGCTTCTTCAATGCTCAGAAATATCCAAACACCCCCTCGGCCTGACATCGCCAAAAACGAACTGGCTTAAATACAAAAGTACGTGAGTTCCCACTTAGAACTCGCCCCGGAGTTTAACATGGAATCGGGCATCAATTGCACTACGAGCGCCCTGGAAAAAGTACTCGTTGCGACAGCTAAAATCTCTATTCCTCAAGGGAAGGAAGTAGACCGAATTAAATACCACAAATCTAATCAGCAAATCGAAAAGCTCGTACGCGAAAAGAGGCGCACGCGTCGTGATTGGCAAAACAGCAGATCACCAGCCTCAAAGCAACGCCTTAAGGAAGTAGCACGATCACTCGACCAGGCTCTTCACCAACAGGAAGAAAATGCACAGCTGAGGTACATCCAGAATCGTTCACCAACAAGCACAAATTATCCTCTGTGGAGGGCCCACCCCGATAAGAAACTCTTCGGGATGCTGGGCTCGCAGCGACGAAGATTGCAGCGAACATGCGCTCCGCTTTCACTAGCCAGCAGCCTCCCCTAGATCATAAACTCTCGATCGCCACTGTGTCTGGACTACAAGCTACTACTCTACAGTTCAGTCCTAAAGTCAATCTGGAAGTATGGCTCCCAGCAAGCCAAAGAAAACAAAGAAAAACAGTCTTCGAACCCAAATCCCCTCGCTCAGGGATTGACTCGGGTTTCTAGCAGATCCCGCCTGCGACGCAACGACCTTCCAACCCAACAATCGAATTTTAGGGCCGTTTAACTCTGTATCAGTCAACATGACTGTTAGTTAAAAATTTAAGCTTTGATACACCTCTTGTTAGTCTCCCAAAGAAAAGATTCAAGAAATAAAAGCAACGTTTCAAAAACACAAAAAAAAATAAATAAATAAATTACCAACTGACAAAAAACAAATGGGTCGCAAAATAAATGATAAAATGCATTAATTAAACAAAGGACGTTTGGATCGAACTAGGAACTAGGATCGTTCCACCGCATATATTTATATATTCGACGTGATTGCCCGAGCCCAGAAATAACACAGGGAGCTTATCTTTATCAATATCCCCTTTATTTCAATAAAGTTACAAAAAGGATGAATCTCACCGGTTGCCTAGCTCAGCCGACCGACCGCTAATCCACCCGTCGATCCCCGATCACCGCTCCGGGTTGGTGCCAATACACACGCCCTCCTAAAGCTTGCGCCCAGCAGGACGTGTGGACTTGGTGCCTGGCACCGAATCGGCCCACGGTTCCCTCCGTTTGGACTCATGTGCTCCAGCTGTGTGGCCTGTGCTGTCGCTGTTGTTGTCGTCGCTGCTCTTCCGTCGTCGCTGCTCCCTCGTCGTCGCCGCTCCTGATGCTGCTCCCGTTTTTGATCCTGTCGCTGCTTCTGTTGCTGATTCTGTCGCTGCTCCAGTCGCTGCTTCTCCTTTTCGGGTGCCGTAGACCCTTGGCTTACTGGGAATGCCCTTTCGCCGTGGCCGGCACCTAACCCGTGTTAGCAGACCAATAAGCATACCTCCCAGGCATACGCCGGGCAGGATACGCTTCTCGGTGCCTGGAGTCGGGATCAGGGCACGAAGGGCCTACCTAGCTCACAGGACACGCCCCCGGTTGCGTTCTCCACTCGCCTCCAAACACCTGCGTGCATACGCTCCGCAGAGTCTATGGCAGACCAGAGGCATCGTGTCTCCTTTAACTCCAGGTGATACGCTGTGCATACGCCCCAGCGCCTGGATCAGGAGTCTCTTGACGTTACCGGGGTGTCCTGTTTGGTTTCACTGTTGCGTTTGAGTTCCCGAGCTGGCTACCCCTCGCTTTACAGGATCAGACCTGGTCTTAACGGTCAGGAATCGACAAGGAGTACGCCAGGCCGATCCGTCGCTATCTTTATGACGCCAGGATACCTGTCGTGTTCGGGTATAACACAACCCGACTCGTTTTACCCTTAGGATTCAGTTCCGCCGCGGATCCTCGATCCTTTTCCCACTTGCTCCTTGACTTCTACTCCTTCGCTGATTCGCGTACCGCCGTCGGGCTTACCCTCAGGGTCCTTAAGCTACAGATCGCAGATCCTTACGCACTCGCATTAAGTCCCGCACTTGTGACTGTCGGACTTACCCACGGGGGATCCTTCAGCTTATACTCCTAATTCCTCCAAGGAAACTTTCCCGCTTGAATGTGAGACTTACCGACGGGGGGTCTTTCACTCAACTCTTGCAGCTTCCTTAAAAGACTAGGTCTCGGTTTGCTCCAAGGGCCCTCCTTATATAGTACCAGAGGCGCCCGTTAATCCTTGCAAATCTCGCTTCCTGCCGTTAATCCTTCGCTCGTCTGTTCTCGCCGTTGACTTTATCCAATTCCCGCCGCATTTCTATCGGCGGGGGTTTTTTTTTTTTTNTTCTTTATTTGCTCGCTGCTGCCCCCGCATGCCGTCCGCACTCGACGCACTCTTCCGTACTTTCTAAACACAACCGCGCTGGCCCGCGGTTATCTTTATAATCAATCTATTTACCAGGGACTATCCCGCAATTCGACGTTACGTTATGCTGCAGCGCCCATAGGTCGGTTGGGCAGGAGGGGAGTGAGTCGCTCGATAGATATCAAAGGGTTTTGTAAAGTTTTCAGTCCCAAATACAGTGCCCTCTTAATGAGTAAGAAGTGCCCAATCGCATATTATAGCTCATGTAAACAACAACAAAATTTCATAAAAGATGTGTTGAGCCAAGCAGCCAAAGGCGAAGCTATTTAAAATAATTTATGCGCTTTACTGCCGGTTTACTGGTATTTGTTGCGCATGCGCCTTGGGGAGCTCTTTTGTAGAGCTGCTGTACATTAGCTCATCTTACATTTGTGTGCGTTCTCCGCCTCGCCTCTTGCCAACGAAATGATAAACAAATGGATTTTTTTGAGTTCCTATTGCTAAGCTTTGATTGACTTTTATTTTTGGCACTGATTTGAGCGGCTGCTAGTTTGGATGGATAGAACCCTCAAATAAAAACATTGAAATTTAATTGAAATTGAACCGTGAAATCATCTTTTTATTTGTCCGCTATTAAAGTAAATATATCCTTAAAAGCAGATTTGACAATCAGGCTAAAATCCAGGAATCAGTCGACTGTATAGTGTAGCTGCCATATACACAAGCATATGTGAGATCATTATTCAAAAATAGTTTTTTCAAATAAAGGTTAGCCCCACCTCGCCTCTCGCCCTTAGATAGAAAGCTGCCTTGCTTGGAGCTTCCCTAAGCTTACATGTACCAGTGTTGGATTTCGTTTCGATCGTCTGCGGATTTATGGGATAAATTGAACCCCGAAATACAAATTGAATGTACAGTGTAAAACGACTGAAATATACTGTTTGTAACGGCTTGCAATAAAAAACCTCTCGCACCAATGTATTCGGCACTCCCAACTCGTTACTTAAATGTCAAAACCTAAAAACTACACAAGTTGGTACTACCTTTCATATTTATTTTTAAATTTCTTTATTTTGACCAAAACCGTGCTGACTAAGCTTATATGGCTAAGTTCCCTAAAGTGTTGAGCATCCGCATGTCAGCGCGTTTATACATAATATTAGCGGCCGATAAGAAACTATTTTTTTTTAATTTATACATACACATTTATACAGACTTCCTCTCATTATCTTAAAGCGGACGGACGAGTTTTTTTTTTGCGTTATTATAAAATCTGTTATTAGTTAACTTTAAACACACCGCTGTTTATTTTTATTTATTAAAATTTATATAAACAAAATTTGGCATTTCTAACATCCGAATCACTTCGCATGTGCAGTAATAGATTTGGAGGTAAAATAATAATTGTTTAATAATCATGGAATTTAAAATTGTCTGTCTTGTAAAAAGACATTCTCCTCTCCCCAGCCTACCATCCACTGCTGGCTCTTTGAAAACGGTATACACCTAAGTAAGCCGGGTTCACGGCCTCAGTTTCGAATGCAATTTCAGGTAGGTCTGGTCTCCTCATTTGCTGTGGATGACGAAATGAGATCGTAGTCTTCAACTACTAAATGAGTCTCCAATGCATAAGAATCCCCTTTTAATGATAGGGGCTTAAATTTTAACGTTCCTAGTAGAAGGACTAGAAACTTTCGTCCTCTACTCCTTGGCCATTGTAGTTCGACATATGCCCAACACGATCCCTTTAGTGCGTTTTGCTCGGACTACAATGGTCTCTACCACTTCTTGTCACTTTGCTCTACTAACGATCTTAAATCGTTTATACTAAACGTTTTATCTGTGCAACACTCTACCTCGTGATATCTTACTCCTATCTTATCTTAAACTTTCCCGGATCTATTCCCGTGCCGTTCGTTATGCGGAAGCATCCCTCGATTGGTTGGACGGGCAGACGGGCCTACAGAATGTGGACTGTACGTATGCAGTGGGAACCGCGAGAAAAAAAAAACAAAAAACAGGAATCTTAGCCACAAAAGGTATAAAAACCTCCAGGTATACAAACGTATACAAAGTCCTAGACCGCCAGGACAAAAATTTCATAGACAAACCATCAGCATAGTGTTGCAATATTGCAGAAATCAACGACGCAATAAACAAGTATGACTCGGCCGTCAATAGTTTTATAAAGAGAAAATCGCTGCTACCCGTCGTCAGACGAAGTAAATGAAAGAACCGTCCCAGACCCCACGCAAAATATCTCATTTGGGAACTTGGGTAAAGCCAAATAGTACTCAAGGTTACCACCAGATAATACTTGCACGTGACCGCCAAAAAATGTCCTTTTCATTTAATATGAGTTTAAAATACTAAAATAGCATTCTCAAAAATTTTGCTTTTGATAGGAAACAAGAAAGGAAAGCTAACTTCGGGCGGAGCCGAAGTTTATATACCCTTGCAGTTGAGTCGCAGTCCGCTAGGTGGCGCCACGCATATTATATTATTAGATATTTAGCGTATATAGTTCACCGATCCTTATGAAATTTTGGCATATCGAATTATTTTGCCAAAAGAGGAATCCATTGAAACTCCCATCCTTCTTACTTAAAAACAAGAAAGGAAAGCTAACTTCGGGCGGAGCCGAAGTTGATATACCCTTGCAGTTCAGTCGCAGTCCGCTAGGTGGCGCCACGCATCTTATATTATTAGATATATAGCGGATCGTATATAGTCGGCCGATCCTTATGAAATTGGGCATATCGAATTATTTTGCCCAAAGAGGCATCCATTGAAAATACCACCCTTCTAACTTGAAAAACAAGTTAGTTATGGCATTTCCGATCAATCAGTTATATGGCAGCTATAGGATATAGACGGCCGATCCTTATGAAATTTGGCAGATCGGATAAGTTGGCCCAAATTAAAATTCATAGAAAGTCCCATCTTTCTAACTTAAAAAACAACGGAGTTATGGCATTTCCGATCAATCAGTTATATGGCAGCTATAGGATATAGTCGACCGATCCCGGCCGTTCCGACTTATGTACTGCCTGCAAAGAAAAGAAGGGTGTGTGCAAAGTTTGAACTCGATAGCTTTAAAACTGAGAGACTAGTTTGCATAGAAACAGACAGACAGACAGACAGACAGACAGACAGACAGACAGACAGACGGACAGACGGACAGACGGACATGCTCATGTCGACTCAGGAGGTGATCCTGATCAAGAATATATATACTTTATAGGGTCGGAGATGTCTCCTTCACTGCGTTGCACACTTTTGACCAAAATTATAATACCCTCTGCAAGGGTATAAAAACAACGAAGTTATAACATTTCCGATCAATCAGTTATATGACAGCTATAGGATATAGACGGCCGATCCTTATAAAATTTGGCAAATCAGATTGTTTTTCCCAAAATAGAATCTGTATCAAATCCCATCTTTCTAACTTAAAAAACACCAAAGTTATGCCCATTTCGATCGTTCTATGATAGCTATAGGATATAGTCGGCCGATCCTTATGCAATTTTGTACATGAGATATTTTGGTCAAATATAACATGTGTGGAAAGTCCCAACCCTCTAACTTCAAAAACACCAAAGTTTCGGCTTTTCCGATCAATCAGTTATATGGTAGCTATAGTATATAGTCGACCGATCCCGGCCGTTCCGACTTATATACTGCCTGCAAAGGGAAAAAGGATGTGTGCAAAGTTTCAACTCGATAGCTCAAAAACTGAGAGACTAGTTTGCGTAGAAACAGACAGACGGACAGACGGAAAGACGGACATGCTTATATCGACTCAGGAGGTGATTCTGATCAAGAATATATATACTTTATAGGGTCGGAGATGTCTCCTTCACTGCGTTGCACTCTTTTGACCAAAATTATAATACCCTCTGCAAGAGTATAATAAATGAACCGTCAGCTGGTCTAAATTCAGAAACTTAGCAAAAGCACAACAAAAAGCATTTCACAAATTGAGGAACATGATAGCCTCTGTACACGATAGATCGTCATGCACAAACACCTAGACAAACAACAGATGCTTTGGCCTATGGCAAAGGCGGGTCAAGCCCATGTATTCGCCAGGCCCTGATGTATTCAATGCGCAAAGGCGCTGTGCAAACCGCAACTTAAACTCTTTAATCTATAGCTGGAGACTTCAAACTTTCCCTCTTATGTGGAAGAAATCTTGCATTATTCCGCTGCATCTCTAAATTGTCAGCAATTCCAAAGCTCTTTGAAAAACTTATAACTCCACATTCGCAACACCTATGTAACTCAATAATATCTCCGTGCCAGCATGGCTTCATGAAACGCCGCTCCACCACTTCCAACTTATTGAAGCTACATCTTTTGTCACGGATGGGCTCCGGAATGGCTTACAAACAGACGTCATTTACACTGACTTCAGTAAAGCATTTGACCCAGTTGACCATTCGCTTCTTATAAGTAAACTCAGTCTTTTGGGATCTCCTGATCCCCTTCTCCCAACTGATCTCCTTATCTGGCTTTCGAGCTACTTATCTAGAAGAACCCAACGAGTCTAACAACAGATGAGTTTAAAATATTAAAATAGCATTTTCAAAAATTCTGCTTTGTCTACGTACATTTGGGCTCTGGCCAAGTTGTGACACTACCAATACATCTACACAGACTACAAGCATACGCGGTATCGGTATCCAAATGCTTAAATTAAAATATGGCGTAGCAAGATTTCCATTACGCCATTCATACTACGAATAAGCCCTAATATTCTTTCAAAAAGTAATGATTCTGGAGAAAGCTCGCTCTACGCCAAAACGCACCTTCGCAAACGCAATTTACTACAGTGTCTAAGATCAAATTAAAAAAATCAGGGTAACTGTCAATCAAATTCTGAAGTTGGCCAAAAATGCCTATTGGTGACACAGGTCATCAATGTAAAATGATACTTGCTTGTAATAGAATGATCATTACGGAGCTGCAGAGTCTAATGCTTGCCGTAAAGACAGTCTCAATATTAAAAACCATGCAGATGCGACATCTGTTATGCTACTAAAAGTTTTCACTAGCGGCCGAATCAATAAAAAGCTAAAATTGTAATATTTATTAATGGGTTTAATTTGGCCCTAAATTTTGCAGCCACTCAAATCAATGCCGAATAGACAAATAATTAAAGCTTCTCACAGCTATCTTTAAAACGGTCATGCGGTTCACTCCGTCACGCCCAGAAAACAGGTCCAGTATCCCGGCTAGAGGCCACTTCGTGGGGAGAAGATTTTTAGGACTTACCGCTTCTCGATCAAGCTCCATTTTAGTAGCATTAAAGATCGGCTCAGTGCAGGCTTTTATTTTTACAGAGAAGATAATCCAGACGATCATTAAGATTATTTGAGAGTCAGCACGACGCGCTTTGCATCAAGCGGCCAAACGAAGTTTCTGTGGGGTGTCACCGCCCCATCCAAACTACCCATCCAAAACACGTCTTCACGGCTGTGTACCGTGTTGGATTTGCCCAACTTATAGCAGATAAAAAAAACAGGCTGGCTCCAATACAATCCATATCCATCACTGCGCTCTGTGGAAGTTTGGATCAGTCAGAATCATGGACCGAGACTTTCCAGTTGGAGACATATATGTTCAGGTGACGTTCTGTGATGTGAGATGTCCCAATTGGCTCTATGCATACAGAATACTTGTATTAGCGAGGCAGAACAGAATTCAGAATTCAGCGTCCCCAATTGAATCCACCATTGGACCGATGAAACTGAAGTTGGCTTGCCAGCCGCGATGTGATGAGATGAACTTGTGAGCCGGAGTCAAGTAGTGCTCGGCGCGAAAAGAAGGCTTCTATTGACCACGGACGCGAATGTTGGCGGTAGGCAAGAACACTAATTCAGCGTGGTGATCTTGGGTCAAAAATTTGTTAGGTGGCGGAACCCAAAAGGTTGCAACCCCGGAAGGATGATTATCCGCGGGCTAATGGCTCTGACTTAAGGCAAACGAAACAGAGGGTGAACTGGCAAGGCAAAGAACCTTAAGCAAGAATTCACAGCATGTTCTAGGACACCGCACCAAATCATAGCCAGCCTCAGTAATCTCCAGCGCTCTTACGGTTTCAAAGGCTGCACACAGACTCCCGCAGACATTAAATGAGCCACCTGAACTTTCCCATCTTGGTCATGTAAAGATGCCTGTCAATCATCGTCCTAAACAGGGCGAAGATACCCGGCCATTCGCTTCTCCACTGACTCTAGCGTCATAATTGTAGAGTCTTCGGTCCGCACCGCTGCCTTGAACTTCTGATGCTGGACCTCTATACTTCCCCTGATTAGGGCAGCAGATCCAGTAGCTTCAGTTCCCGTCTCCATTACATAATTTAAGTGAAACGTTATAAAAAAAAAACGAGTTTTCTGTGGTACTTTAAAACGGATCACAAAAACCAAGCCGGGGCGCAATCACGTCGGGATCCCCATAGTGTAACTCTATTCGCAGATTTTAATAGCGGCCGAATCTATGAAGAGATGCAGCATTAATTTCAATATTCATTAGAGAGTACTATTTTACCCTTAAATTCGCAGCCTAATGCACAAGAAGTTGAATCTTAGCAAAGGAAGCTCCAAAAAATACAGTTTTCTATTTTTCAACGGGTGAAAGGGTAGGCGGTTGTAATACACACAAATACGAGATAAACTAGTTCTACGAAAGCCGCTCTACGAAAGCTTTCAAAAGCGCATGTGCTACAAGACCAGCAATGCGCTTGAAAAACTGGGAGAAACAAGCCAAATAGAAAATGAACCATTTTAGAAACATGTCTTTGGCTGCTTGGGCCAACACCATCATAAAATGATGTTACGGTTTATGATGTCTGAAGTGGCAGAAAGTAAAGGAAAAAATGTATACGATTAAGAACTTTTCTATAGCACCAAGAGCACATCCTCTGTCTGCTCGCAGCAAATATATCCTGCACCCTGGAGCTCCACGCTGGTGGAGTTACAAATTGCGAGACCTAGCTAAGAAACCTTCAACCATTACCTACGTCGACGATAGAAAATAAATTATGGACCGGATTGCATGCGGGTTAACAATGGAACCAGCGTTCTGACACAGTTAATCAACTTTAATGAATTATAGTTCTTGAAACCCTTTTTACGACGGAATACGTTCCTGGATACCTACGGATTCGATGCAACATTATCGACAGCCGACCTCCCTCTGCCGAGATCTCTGGATATAGTGGAGCCACGAAGGTAACCTAGATACTGTTTATGTTCTCTAATGGGTTGGAGATATTTTCTTCACTGCGTTGCAAACTTTTGGCCAAATTTGAACCGAGTTCACAGTCAACTGTGCTTCTATGTGAATTTATCAGAAGATTCGAAGGAAACGACAGTACAAATCTTATATCGCAGTTTTTTGGTGAATCTCTACGGAAGCAGGGACGTTGAGGAAAATTCCTGCTGGGCTAAGCAGCCACCAGATAGGCTATCAAAACGCTGATCGCTCAAAAATTCCAGAATATCCAATATCCATTTTCTCAAATGATACCAAGGGGAACATAGTCCAGCACTGGAACTTAAGGGAAATAAATTAATTTAAAAATTTAGGTAACTCTTAATTCCTACCCATTACTCCCATATCGTCAGACCTAAACGAAACATTTCCTGATCGGCAAGCCATCATGATTGATTGATTGCTCCTCCTGATGACAACATCAGCCTTTGCGGAATAAAAAGTGGTGTGAAGACCAATAGATAATTATCTAATTATAAATTTTCTGTACAAATTTAACAATTGTGTTAATTGATTTTTGTGTAACGAAATTTGTATTTTGGCATAACAAAATTAAAATACATATAATTTTGACATTTTTTTAAAAACAATCTAAATATAAATTAATCATCATCAATTAATCAATCAAATTTTCGGGTCAAGCAGCCGCCGGAAAGTTTGACCGGCAATAATTCATTGAATTTGTTTATCTTTTCTTTATCTTTGTCTCTATTCGCGTTGCCCGCTCTCGCGCATTTGATCGGTCACCTGCATCTGCCGTCATCCGCTATCCTTGTCTCGCTCTCTCGAGGTATCTCTCGGTCGCTTCGCAGCATCAAGCGTTGAGCCGCGCTCCCGCGTCTTTTATTTTTATTCGGTCGTCAACCCTAAGCAGACACATACATATGTCATATGATCTACATACAAACCAAATCATTTTAAATAAATTGTAATCATACATAGAAATCTAAAGGTTCTTGTTTTTTATTAAAGCCTAGATATGGAACTAAACATTGGTGAGCCCCGACCTGATTGTGCTTAGGAAAATTATTTTTCATTGAAATTTTGAGCTGCTTGACTTAAAATATATAAACATAATCAAATAAACGAATTAAAACATTAAAAAACATTCAAAAACATTATTCGGTTTATGATGTGTGCGCGCAATATTAATATATGTTGACATACATACATATATACGCTGTTTGCAGAGTTCTGAAATCGCTCATACATATATCGTGAGCTGCCAATAAATAAACGAACTAAAATAATATTTATGTTGCGAAAATGAATCCGTTTTTTGAGTGTGCCTGTGAATTTCAAAAGCATACACAAGGAGCTGTCCGAGCTGGATGTTGGCAGAACTCAGGAGCGATTTGCGCGTCAACTTCATCGATGCGGCGAGGAAGGCACGCTTCATCCTGGACCAGGAGATTACGCGCCGCTCCAGTTTGTTGCCGGCGAGTTCGACGCTGATCAACGCTACTTCTGCCACCAATTTTGATGCGTCGTTCGGCAGAACATTCCAGGCTTTGCGCCACTGCCACTTCGCACTTTTAGTGGAGGTTATGCGGAGTGACCCATTCATAAGTCGGGTCGAGAAGCTTCAGCGGTTGCGGTCTTGCCTTCGTAAATCTGCCTTGAAGACTGCTCACGGACAAAAATTATGAAGTCGCATTGGAGCTGCTAAACAAAAGGTGGTTTAGTAATCACAAGCTTATTTCAAGCTCATGTTAATGAGATATAGCATCTGAGGGCCGTAGAATCCGCATCAGCGACGAGGCTTCCCAAGCTTTCGCACAAATTTAATTCGTATATGCGAGCCCTGGCAAGCGCAAAATGGGCACAATGAAGCAGATTGGTAGCTGCTTCATAATCCAAGAGCTGTTGCAGAAGATTGATAATGCCACGATTGCTTAGACTGCCACGTGGAAGGAAATGCAAGCTGACTGGGATTCCTGCGATTCCATTCCAACGTGGGAGTTTCCTTGAGCAGAGATGCCGGAGTTTGGTGAGCACGGATTTGCCGACGATATCACATGCACCAAACTTTGCGGTAGGAAGACGTAGACCCTTTCATCCGGGTAACTCTGCATTTGTGATTAGATGCTTTTTCGCATGCATGATCTGTGATGGCCATTTTCACGTAATAAACTCCTGCACAAGGTTTTTAAGCTTATCGCCTAAGGACCGTTTAGGCGAAGTCAGGCAATTGGATTTATACCGTAAGTGCCTTGGATCTGGGCACCAGATGCGTCAATGCGTTGCAATGCGTATCTCGGCATTGCAATGCGTCAAGCTGCCGTGCGTGTGGACGCAGGCATCATAGTCTGGTGCCAACACCCCTCTCCCTAGGGGGGAGGCTTCCGTATATAGCGACGCTCATTCAGCGTCCGCCGCCGTCACTTCTATCGTCGCTAAGGATCGTTTTGGTGAAGTGGTGCTGCTAGCCACTGCCAATATTCCGGTTAGGAACCGCTCCGGATTTCTACTGCTCTGCCGAGTGCTGCTCGATTGTGGATCGCAGGTGCATCTAGTCACTTCAAGGCTGGTGGACCAGCTACAGCTGCGGAAGATAAGCTCTCCGGTGACTGTAAACGGTATAGGAGGCGCAGGGCTCTCTGCAGATGGGTTTTTTGTGTAAGCCAACTTGCAATTCCAATGCTCTGAATTGGAATTAACTGCGATCGTAGCCTCCAACAGGACCTTCAGCCCAATTTTGCATTGGACGTCAGATCTTGGCCAATGTAAAGCTAGCGGATCCTCATTTTCACCATCCTCAACCAGTTGATTTGCTAATTGGAGCTGGATTATTTTACGAGCTGCATTGTGTGGGGCAAATTCATCTGTCTCCTGGTTTGCCCTTCATCCAAAAAACTCGGCTCGGTTGTATTGTTTGTGAAGGCGGAGGCCCTGACGACTGTAAGGTCCTCATGGTAGCTGACAAGTCAAAGTTGCTCGTCCAGCCTTAGTCGGAGCCGGTGAAGGTGGAGTCTCGTCGCAGTTTTGTTTCCAAGCCAAAGAAGAAGCGCCTCCGCAAAGTGCTCAGCGAGAAGGAGAAGTATTGCAGACACCGTCATCACTTCGAGCGCATGGAGAAGAGTCTGGCCGGGATCTGCACAGTGGTGGCTAGTGTGATAGGTCATATATTACCCAGTGTGAATGTGAAGCCGCTCTTGGACTTTGGCAGCGAAATTGATACCGAGATTCCATCGCCAAGGTGCAGTGCCAGCGAGGATGAAGGCGACGATGACGGAGTGTGTCCGGTGCGCTGCTGAGGACGGCGTCTGGAGCTACAAGGCGAGCAGTCAACAAATTGTGCCTGCTGCCTCTTCATGATGCTGTTAAAAACTCATCTTCCAACGGGGGGAGAATGTTGGGACAAGAAGCAACCGAAAAGTTTGGCTGGCAATAATTTATTGAATTTGTTTATCTTTTCTTTATCTTTGTCTATATTCGCGTCGCCCACTCTCGTGCATTCGATCGGCCACCGGCATCTGCCGTCATCCGCTATCCTAAGTGGCAGCTTATATTGTAAAATAAATTTTGTAAATATCAGCTACAGTTACAGTGAGAATTTTGTACTAAATTTATTTCTTATAAAAAAATGTATTAAAAAAATAAAATCAATCTTCTAGCTTGTTTATGCCATTTTCGATTTCCCTTTTCAAATTTATCAGATCTATAAAATTTTATAGGGATTGGCCGATTTTTCCTACAGCAACCACATAACGGAATCTTTTAGGGGTCGTTTAACTGAAATATCGAAAATTACACTTTCTATTTTCTTTGGTATTTTTGGAGATATAAAGTTGAGAATTTTTCCACTTTTTTTTGTTGGAAAATTGGTTTAATTCTGAAATTTAATTGAACACCGACTATGTCCGATTCGATATACATATAATAAGTCCCCCAAGATAGTCAGATGGTTATACACAGCGATCACCAGACCAATCTTATTCTATGGAGTTGTAGTCTGGTGGCCAGCCCTGGACAACTCCTTATGCAGGGACAGGTTCAGGAAGATGCAGCGCATGGCGGAAGTCTGTATAACAGGCAGTCTACGCACTACGCCTAGCGACGCCCTAGATATCACTTAGGTGTAACACTTTGGTAACACTTAGGTGAAACCCTTGCCCCAGCAGTAACACACTGACTGAGCAGTAACACACTGAGCAGTAACACTTGAGCCCTAGTGGAAGCGGGGGGGGGTCTTCTATGACCCCCTAGCATCACCGCCTTAACATAACCTAACCTACATATAATAATATAAGCTGTTACTTAATTGCAAGGGTATATCAATTTCGGCTCCGCCCAAAGTTTGTTTCGCATATGAATACCCCTTCGAAAAATCTCCACGTGGTTTTGGGTAAACAATAAAGTTTTAAGCTTTGGCACTGCTGGTTACGAGGTTCGTAAAAAGGAATAAAAAAAGCTTCTTAATATTGGTGCGTCGATGCTGCCATAGCAGTGGAAAAAGTAATTTAACCTTTTTCCAGCTGACGCTGCCAGCGTCGCCGTTGTCGTCCCGACAGGCAAGGTAGTCAAGGGAGCTCTCTATTTCCTTGGAGCTGGAGGCCGGAGAGCTGGAGCCGAAGGGAGCGGACTAACGGAGCTCCCCAAAAAAGGCCGCCACGGAGCTGATCTTCTACTGCCCAGCTCAGCAGAGGCCTTCAAAGTTGCGGCATCGAAGAAGTTAGTTGAGGTCATGGAGCATGGAGCGGAACCAGGCCGTCAAGCTCCGCCCGATGGTCGATGTGGATACGGCGCTTACACCGGTGGACTTTATGCTGGAGTTGTGGACGAACAACCTCTAGGGAGAGATGACCGTGGCTGACTTCAAGAAGTCGGTGCATTTTGCATCGAAGCCGTGGACCGCAGCTGTGGGAGGCACTTTTGACACGGGTCATATCTATATTAAGTGGTTCAGCTTCCGCTGCCGGTCACAGGTCCGGACATATGCCTCCCATCGCTGCGTGGGCTTCGAAAGGTGAGTGTGTGCCGCCAGTGCGGGCAGGGGGTCGAGCGGCGAAGTGCACCCATCCGGTGCACTGCCGAAACCGTCGCTTTAAGGGGCTACCGTCGGGGCATAACATGCTCTTGGCGGCCTGCCCGGTCTATAGCGTGGATTTGGCAATGTTGAGCGAATTGGGCTCTTCACGGGCATTATATGGGAGAAGCGGCGGCGCAAGTCCCAGAGGAACGGCAGCTCTCAGTGCTTAATGCAATAGGTGATGCTGAACCTCTCCTGATGAGCGAGCTTGAGTTCTCCAAGCTTCGCTCTGGGAAAGCGCCTGGAATGGATGGGTTTACGGGGAAAATTTGTAAAAGTGTATGGAATTGGGGAGCCAGATTTCTGATAGGCAGTTTGGCTTCCGTTAAGGGATGTGTTTGGAGAACGCTTGGACGACCGTTAAGGACCATGTGAGATCTAGCAACTCCAAGTAAGTCCTTGGTGTGTTTGTGAATTTTTAGGGGAATTTTGATTACCTTGTCAGGCTAGTGTGATTCGGAGATTAAACGAGTGTGGGTGTTGGGACGTAGCTTTTCGGATATGTTATTTTCGGGACGAAGTGCTTGTGTGTTTGGGGTGAATGAGGCTGTCAGGAAGGATGTGGCTCATGGATGCTCACAGGGCTATATCTGTATTCCATTTAAAAGGATCCTCATAGTGGATCTCCGCCTGTGGCAGCTCGGAAAGAAGATTCCCTCCATTCATATATGATGAAGCTGTCCCATGCCCCTAAGGATTTTTGTTGAAAGTTTTAATTCAACTTGGGGAGGATGTTGGGACTTGTGCCAGCATCGAATATCATAATTATTACTAATTAATTCTCTCAATGTAATTAGCCGCAGCGGTCCACTAATTGCCCGTTATCAGCTGTTCCATATTCTTTGATTCTCCCAGATTTGCATTTGTTGTTCTTTTGTAGCGCATCCACTTTGGGAGCTTTTGTGAAGCTACTGCGCAAGCTTTTATGTTTTCAGGCACTTGTTATTCAGAATTGTTTTGGATCGGCCGCGGAATTTGTTTTGGGGTTAAATTGACCCATAATAAATTGAAATACAAATTAAACCTCGCCTTAATATTTCGGTCGCAATCAAATCGCTGATATTTCGATCGCAATCAAATCGCTGATAGCTCAACAAACTACAACATAATAAAAATAATAAATTCAACATTTTTTTATTTGAACTTGAAAAAATATAAGGTTAAGTAATGTCTTTTCAAGTGTCAAGTGTCAAGTGGACAAGTGTCTTTTCATATGAATTATAAAGTTTAAATTTAAAAATCTTAAGAAATTGTATCCTCTCTAGTTTTATTTACCGATACTGTTCTTTTACGTTTCGTAAGGGACCAGACGTTTCAAATATATTTAAATCTGAACTTTGAGGTGGCCAGTCCAAAGTGTTAATACCAAAATCCTTAAAAATGTTAAAATCATCTTGGCTTTGTGGCATAGGTCGTTATCCTGCTGCAAAATAAACCATTGGTAGTCTTAAAAAAAAAATGTTCGCTTAGCACTTGATCTTCTTAAATTTTGCATCTCATTATTCATTTTAAACTTTTTAATTTGGTAGTACACAGTTTGACGCGACACATTAAAATTATTCGCTTAACTCCGCTTAACTTCGCTTAACACTTAAATCCGCCGTTTTAACTATGTTATTAAATAATTTTAAACAACTTTATATGCAGTGAAGGAGACATCTCCGACTCTATAAAGTATATATATTCTTGATCAGGATCACCTCCTGAGTCGATATAAGCATGTCCATCTGTCTGTTTCTACGCAAACTAGTCTCTCAGTTTTAGAGCTATCAAGTTGAACTTTTGCACGGCCGGGAACGGTCGGGATCGGTCGACTATATTCTATAGCTGCCATATAACTGATTGATCGGAAATGCAATAACTTTGGTGTTTTTTAAGTTAGAGGGACTTGGGACTTTCCACACATGTTATATTTGGCCAAAAAATCTTATGTACAACATTTCATGAGGATCGGCCGACTATATCCAATATCTGTCATTGAACGATCGCAATTGGCATAATTTTGTTGTTTTTTAAGTTAGAAGGATGGGACTTGGTACAGATTCTATTTTTGAAAAAATAATCTGAATTGCCGAATTTTAAAAGGATCGGCCGACTATATCCTATAGCTGCCATATAACTGAACGATCAGAATTGGCATATATATGGTGTCTCTTAAGCTAGAATGATGGGACTTTCTACGGATTCCATTTTGGGCAATTTTATTTTTTCTGCCAAATTTCATCAGGATCGGCCGACTATATCCTATAGCGGCCATATGACTGAACGATCGGAAATGGCACAACCTTAACTGCAAGGGTATATCAACTTCGGATCAAGTTAGCTTTGCTTTCTTGTTCTTACAACATTTTATATTGATCAAAGTTAAACACAGAAGTTATTTGATTCTTGCGTGCTTAAAAATATGAAAATATTTCCCTAAGATGCTGTCAAAATACTTATGCCACCCAAAAAGCCTGTTTCTGCAGAACCACAATGCAATAAACGAAATAAAATTTGGCAGGCACATAGGTAACAATATATTCTTTGTTTTGAGTCTCATTGTCGTTGTAAAAATATATTCGTTGTTTTGTGTCTCATTGTCACACGTTTACTTGACGGTTTTAAGCAACGTTAAGTTAAATAGTCAAATAGAGTTCCGTCAAAATAATTATGCCGATTGGTGTAGATGGCCGTCATCGAGCGGTCTGATTACCGAGCAGCAGCGAATTCATCCGGTTTGCGAAAGAGGAAGGAATAGACCTAGATAGAATATGGTGGATAAAACTGTAACATCTGTAATCTATTTCGAGCAGCTATGTACTTTTCTATCCGGGACCACCGACCCATGACTCTTCTGGAGTCAGAATCGGTAGTGTCCTTGTAGGCACGGCACCTAACCGGAGACTGTGATAACGTCTAGTACCACGGCCAGAGCCCACGGAACTTTTTACTGTCCTAGCTATAGTTGAGGCTCTATTGAAAGCTACATGGTGGTTGTGGTTTATCACCCAAATGCGTATAGAGCCCTTTGGCTCGACGTGAAGTTGCGTTATACAACCGGGTGACGTAATCAAATGGATCGGAAGAGGTTTAGATAGCCCTCCACCCTTAACCGAGTATTAAGTCATGACCCGAACCAATTAATCGGCGGAACATGGTTCCAAAGGGGCGCTGATTGACGCATAGTTTCATATCCCATGCCCAAGGAGGCCGTTAGTTTAAGCCAACATGCTCACGTTAAACCATTCCGACTTTCATGTCTTAGTCTCTCAGTCTCAAGCACATATCCTTTTTTTGTTTGCAGGCAGTATATAAGTACAGCTTTTAAGTAATCCGATTTGCCAAATTACATAAGGATCGGCTGACTATATCTTATAGCTGTCATATAAATGAACGATCGGAAATGGCATAACTTTTTTATTAGAAAAATTATTTGATAGTGAAATTTTCATAAGGATCGGTCATCTTCCATGTGCGTTCATACTTGGCTTAAGTAGAAAGTTTTTGGATTTTTTATGAGTGAATAATTTTAATAATTTCATTAGCCATAAAAAAGCCAATCAGAGTGATGAAGCTCAGCCGAGCATATTCTACAAGCGTCTAGATACCACGAGAATGGTTGTTTTAGGGGAAAGAAAAATACGGAAGAATTCAGATCTATGCTGAACCATTAAAAGCATTTATACAAAGAGCTGTAATGAGGAAACCTATCACATTCGGCAACGTGGGTCATTCAACGTCCATAGCCAATACATTATTCGGTATATAATTTAATTTTTCAATTCGAGAAGAATTTTTAAAAGAAATTAATGTGGGATTAAATGGGTTGGACATTTTACAACCTCCAGAACCGATAATAGCTGTAAAAGTTCATAGATATTGCTTTATAGGGTTAAATGAAAACGAATTGAAACGATAAAATTTCATAAAATAAGACTCGATAAAAAATAGCAGATTCTAACGCACAAGTCGACACATATATAGTAACACCATGGGGTGCTAGATTAAGAGTTTATTTTGGAACACACCTTGTATGCTTTCTATTGTGCTTTTCTACTGGATTTGTTGCATTTGTGGTTTCAAAACATAAAAAGTACGCAATACATTTATTTTTGCGAATCTATATTTTGAAAGGTTAGTGTCGGTGTAAAAGATGAGTACTGGGTATTATAAAGCCGGGAAACACTATAAGGGTACCTCAGGGAAAGAAGTATATGTGCAATTTTTAATTTGCTTGTATTTTCTCTAAAATTAAAGTTACAGTTTTTGTATGTACGCAGTTTTTATACCCATGCAGAGGGTATTATAATTTTGGTCAAAAGTGTGCAACGCAGTGAAGGAGACATCTCCGACCCTATAAAGTATATATATTCTTGATCAGGATCACCTCCTGAGTCGATATGAGCATGTCCGTCTGTCCGTCTGTCCGTCGGTCCGTCTGTCCGTCTGTCTGTCGGTTTCTACGCAATCTAGTCTCTCAGTTTTAAAGCTATCGAGTTGAAACTTTGCACACATCCTTCTTTTCCTTGCAGGTAGTACATAAGTCGGGACGGCCGGGATCGGCCGACTATATCCTATAGCTGCCATATAACTGATTGATCGGAAATGCCATAACTTTGGTGTTTTTTAAGTTAGAGGGTTGGGACTTTACACACATGTTATGTTTGACCAAAATATCTTATGTACAAAATTTCATAAGGATCGGCCGACTATATCCTATAGCTGTCATAGAACGATCGAAATTGGCATAACTTTGGTGTTTTTTAAGTTAGAAAGATGGGATTTGGTACAGATTCTATTTTGAGAAAAACAATCTGATCTGCCAATTTTCATAAGGATCGGCCGACTATATACGATCCGCTATATATCTAATAATATAAGATGCGTGGCGCCACCTAGCGGACTGCGACTGAACTGCAAGGGTATATCAACTTCGGCTCCGCCCGAAGTTAGCTTTCCTTTCTTGTTTATTCTTATCTTTAATGAACATCTCCTAATGCAACGGTCCTCTTTTGACTTAATTCTTTGTACCGTTTCTAAGAACATGTGCTGATACTTGTGATTTTTATAGGAAATATGTAAGTATATGTGCAAATTCAGATTATTCTGTTATTGATAGCGAGAAAGCTAAGAAGTGTGATCTATTTAAATAATTATATTATTTAAAATATTTTTTAGTCAGCGGAACGTAAGTAAATTATATTGTTTATCCTTGTACAATAAAATAATTAATATTTAGTTTGATTTTCGGTAGAATGCTGCGTGGTTTACATTTGTCAGAGGAAGATCGCAACATGATCAAAGGACTGGCTGAATCTGGCCAGACCATTTCTTATATTGCTGCCAGATTAAATAGGCACAGGAATACAATTAGTAACTTCCTTAAAAATCCAGAAAGTTATAAAAAAATAAAGCGAAGCGGCAGGCCCACTGAAATCGACAAGCGGTGCAAGAGGCAAATTCAGCGTCTAGCAGTTCAAGAGAACAAGTCTTGCATGGAGATAAAAGGTCAACTGAATCTTGAGGTATCCAAAAGACGTATAAACCAAATTTGAAACAAAAACAAAATGGTTACATATGGTTCAAGCGACCCTGTACCAGGGCTATTAAAGGGCCACATAACCGTTCGTCTACAATTTGCTGAGCAAAACAAATTTTGGTCGGAGGAGTTTAAAAAAGTTATATTGTCGGACGAAAAAAAATTTAATTTAGACGGCCCTGACTCCTGTCAAAAGTACTGGCGCGACAAAAGGCAACCCACGGCAGGTCTGCATTAAACGAAACCACGGTGGAGGATCATTAATGGTTTGGGCCGGATTTAGGTATGTTGGGAAGTCTCCACTTTGTTTTATACCGACTAGAACAAATGCATACATTTAAATAGAGTTACTAGAAACAGTGCTTATTGAATTTGCTGGAGACATTTATGGGGATGAGTGGATATGCCAGCAAGACAACGCGCCAATCCACACAGCTCGTAAAACTAAAGACTTTCTGGCAGCTAGAAAAATACCGCTTTTGCAATGGCCAGCGATCAGCCCGGACCTAAACCCAATAGATCTTTGGGGAATTCTTTCTAATAAAACTCTAAAAAACTTAGCAACTTCAATGCCCAATCGGATTAATCAAATTTTTATTAAGAAAGGAAGTCATATAAATTATTAGGAAGTGTACTTAAAAATGTTGAAAAATTTTTCAACTTGTTTTTCGAATTTTCGTGCAGTATGCACATATACTTATTTTATATGAAATTAAAATTGTTTACTTAATGTAAAGTTAATCAAAACGATAACGAAAACTTTATTGTTATTATACCCTTGCAGAGGGTATTATAATTTTGGTCAAAAGTGTGCAACGCAGTGAAGGAGACATCTCCGACCCTATAAAGTATATATATTCTTGATCAGGATCACCTCCTGAGTCGATATGAGCATGTCCGTCTGTCCGTCTGTCCGTCTGTCTGTTTCTACGCAAACTAGTCTCTCAGTTTTAAAGCTATCGAGTTGAAACTTTGCACACACCCTTCTTTCTGTTGCAGGCAGTATATAAGTCGGAACGGCCGGGATCGGTCGACTATATCCTATAGCTGCCATATAACTGATTGATCGGAAATACCATAACTTTGGTGTTTTTTAAGTTAGAGAGTTGAGACTTTCCACACATGTTATATTTGACCAAAATATTTAGTGTAAAAAATTTCATAAGGATCGGCCGACTATATCCTATAGCTGTCATAGAACGATCAAAATTGGCATAACTTTGGTGTTTTTTAAGTTAGAAAGATGGGAATTGGAACAGATTCTATTTCTAAAAACAATCTGATCTGCCAATTTTCATAAGGATCGGCCGACTATATACGATCTGCTATATATCTAATATTATAAGATGCGTGGCGCCACCTAGCGGACTGCGACTGAACTGCAAGGGTATATCAACTTCGGCTCCGCCCGAAGTTAGCTTTCCTTTCTTGTTTTTTTGTTAATATTTATTCCAGCAATATAAATAAATTTAATCAAAAACCTAATATAATTATTTGATGTTTATTATACCCTTGCAGAGGGTATTATAATTTTGGTCAAAAGTGTGCAACGCAGTGAAGGAGACATCTCCGACCCTATAAAGTATATATTTTCTTGATCAGGATCACCTCCTGAGTCGATATGAGCATGTCCGTCTGTCCGTCTGTCCGTCTGTCTGTCTGTCTGTCTGTCTGCCTGTCTGTCTGTCTGTCTGTTTCTACGCAAACTAGTCTCTCAGTTTTAAAGCTATCGAGTTGAAACTTTGCACACATGCTTCTTTCCTTTGCAGGCAGTACATAAGTCGGAACGGCCGGGATCGGTCGACTATATCCTATAGCTGCCATATAACTGATTGATCGGAAATGCCATAACTTCGTTGTTTTTTAAGATAGAGGGTTGGGACTTTCCACACATGTTATATTTGACCAACATATCTTATGTACAAAATTTCATAAGGATCGGCAGACTATATCCTATAGCTGTCATAGAACGATCGGAATTGGCATAACCTTGGTGTTTTTTAAGTTAGAAAGATAAGACTTGGTACTGATTCTATTATACACAAAATAATCTGATTTGCCAAATTTCATAAGGATCGGCCGACTATATACGATCTTCTATATATCTAATAATATAAGATGCGTGGCGCCACCTAGCGGACTGCGACTGAACTGCAAGGGTATATCAACTTCGGCTCCGCCCGAAGTTAGCTTTCCTTTCTTGTTTTTTAAATAATTTCAAGCACATATACTTCTTTCCCTGAGGTATGTACATTCTTAATTTAATTAGTTTTCAGTCATTTTTATACCCTTGCAGAGGGTATTATAATTTTGGTCAAAAGTGTGCAACGCAGTGAAGGAGACATCTCCGACCCTATAAAGTATATATATTCTTGATCAGTATCACCTCCTGAGTCGATATGAGCATGTCCGTCTGTCCGTCTGTCCGTCGGTCCGTCTGTCCGTCTGTCCGTTTCTACGCAAACTAGTCTCTCAGTTTTAAAGCTATCGAGTTGAAACTTTGCACACACCCTTCTTTCTGTTGCAGGCAGTATATAAGTCGGAACGGCCGGGATCGGTCGACTATATCCTATAGCTGCCATATAACTGATTGATCGGAAATGCCATAACTTCGTTGTTTTTTAAGTTAGAGGGTTGGGAGTTTCCACACATGTTATATTTGACCAAAATATCTTGTGTACAAAATTTCAGAAGGATCGGCCGACTATATCCTATAGCTGTCATAGACATATCGGAATTGGCATAACTTCGTTGTTTTTCAAGTTAGAAGCATGGGAGTTTCAATGGATTCCTCTTTTGGCAAAATAATTCGATATGCCAAATTTCATAAGGATCGGCTGACTATGATCCGCTATATATCTAATAATATAAGATGCGTGGCGCCACCTAGCGGACTGCGACGGAACTGCAAGGGTATATCAACTTCGGCTCCGCCCGAAGTTAGCTTTCCTTTCTTGTTAAATTTGGGGTAATGCTCCAAAAATTTAGTACTGACCAAAATTTATTTTAGGGAATATGAATTTTACTTTCACGATTAGGAATTTCGGTAAGCTTCGGAAAACATTATAATAATACATTATAAAAATGAATACATAGGGTTCCAGAATCCAAACGCTTTGCCTAATTTCATATGCAACGGTAAAGCGTAGGAATTCTAAAACTCCACAATACCCTTTTTTTATGATATACCGAAGTTAAGCCAGTCTAGTTACATTTTAAAACGTTATTTACATTTTCTTATTAATTTTATCAATTTTTATACCCTTGCAGAGGGTATTATAATTTTGGTCAAAAGTGTGCAACGCAGTGAAGGAGACATCTCCGACCCTATAAAGTATATATATTCTTGATCAGGATCACCTCCTGAGTCGATATGAGCATGTCCGTCTGTCCGTCTGTCCGTCTGTCCGTCTGTCTGTCTGTCTGTCTGTTTCTACGCAAACTAGTCTCTCAGTTTTAAAGCTATCGAGTTGAAACTTTGCACACATCTTTCTTTCCTTTGCAGGCAGTACATAAGTCGGAACGGCCGGGATCGGTCGACTATATCCTATAGCTGTCATATAACTGATTGATCGGAAATGCCATAACTTTGGTGTTTTTTAAGTTAGAGGGTTGGGACTTTCCACACATGTTATATTTGACCAAAATATCTTGTGTACAAAATTTCATAAGGATCGGCCGACTATATCCTATAGCTGTCATAGAACGATCGAAATTGGAATAACTTTGGTGTTTTTTAAGTTAGAAAGATGGGATTTGGTACAGATTCTATTTTGTGAAAAATAATTCAATATGCCAAATTTCATAAGGATCGGCCGACTATATACGATCCGCTACATATCTAATAATATAAGATGCGTGGCGCCACCTAGCGGACTGCGACTGAACTGCAAGGGTATATAAACTTCGGCTCCGCCCGAAGTTAGCTTTCCTTTCTTGTTTTCAACCAAATTTGAAAGTTTTTCATTAAAAGAATATTACCACAAACATATTATGCATCAACAAATCACCCAATCGATGTCCGCTTAGTAAATTAGTCAGATTAGTCAGACTCGTGAATTCATCCACATGAGCGAAACGCAAACGAATTGCAATTAGTTTTTTTGCATCAACGAATGCAAAAAATGAGCATCGGACGTTATCACCCCGAAATTGGAGCCTAACATCGGCCATAGATTGGGTTCAAGGCTCAGCCGATTAAACTAATACAATATAGGCAGAGCATATTCTACGGGCTTCAGCCAGACGAATACGGTATGCAAAAACGGTATACCGGTATAAACAGAAAAAAAATTTGAAAACTTCAGTAAATGTTCCGTGGCGCTTAGTTTATTTTTTTTGCGTAATTTTTTCGCCTCAGTCCCCGCCAACAAAGTAACGGGCATAACCTTGGTATTTTTAAAGTTAGAAAGATGGCTTTTGGCAACAAATTTTGGGCAAAGTAATTCGATTTTCGAAATTTCATAAGGATCGGCAGACTATATCCTATAGTTGCCATATAACTGAACGATCGGAAAAGGCAAAAACCTTACTATTTTCAAAGATACTTCGGGCTTTTTCGAACATTTTAATTAGAAACTTGATTCAATGATGAAATTATCATAAGGATCGGTCAGCTATATACGATCCGATATATATATATAATAATATATACTGCTACTTAACTGGACTTAACTTAACTAACTATATAAGCTTCGTCTTCACCCGAAGTTAGCTTTCCTTTCTTGATTTTAAATCAAGTGGGGCCGGCTGGTGGTCTTCTGCGACCAGGACCAGATCGCCCTTCCTGATGTCTTCCTGCTCCCGATGCCACTTCGACCGCACCTGTAGGCCCAAGACGTACTCCCGGGACCATCGCTGCCAAAACGTTTGCATGATTGACGAGACAAGCCGCCATCGCCGCAAGCACGTTAGGCCCTGCTGGTCCGGGGTCCGCGGTGCTAGTGGGGCGATGAGCGGCCCGCCTGTCAACAAGTGCCCGGGAGTCAACGCCTCGCCGTCGCTTGGGTCCTGACTGAGGGCGCCCAGGGGCCGCGAATTCATCACGGCTTCGACTCCAACGAGGACGGTCTGCAGCTCCGCTGTGGTCAATCTCGCGCTGCCCACCGCTCGTAGGAGTAGGTGCTTTGCAGATCTGACACCTGCCTCCCATAGTCCGCCCATGTGCGTAGCCCGCGGCGATATGAACTTGCGTTACGCATAATTTTTTTGATGCGTATTGTCGCAGTTCGTCCTCGATTTTCTGTCGCAGTGCACGATCTGCGGACATCCTCGGCGCCCAACGAACCTTTGAAATGCCAATAAAAAGGAATCAATTGATAAGTCAGATACGTTTTCTAAATGAACTGCCTTGGACGCAAAACTAACATAAAGGACAATGTAAGACTTGTAGTGCGGTCGACCACGAATTTTCAACGTCGTTTCAATAGGGCCACAGAAATCCACGCCACATATGGAGAATGGGCGGAGAGCACGGATTCGATCTTAGGGTGAATCTCCCATGATTTGAGTCATCAGATGAAGCTTGCATTTAAAACAGCGTATGCATGACCGTACTATCTGACTGCAGACTTCCTGCGCGTTTACTATCCAAACACGCTGTCGCAAGAGACTCACCAGTGCTCGTGGACCCACATGAGAGTTCGACTCGTGCAAGTATCAGACATAGCTCTAGACAAATTAAGAGCGCTTCGTCAACAATAATGGAAACTTGGCATCGTACGATATAGAAGCCTTAGCTAGTCACCCCCGACCCGCAACAACGAAAAGGCAAGCCCAGCCTGAGAAGCTTCATGGACAAATGGATTTAGCTTCTGTAGGCTTGGGCTAACCAGAATTTTTCGAATATTTTAAATTTCCTATTGATACGCGTGCTCTATCTGGACAATTTTATTAAAAGCTTCTTGCATATTAGACAGGTGAAGGGACACTATCAAAGGGAACTACTAATTTTTTACACTTCTTTATAAAGCGGAACAAATAAACGAACACTCGCAGCAGTTTTAAGTGACATTAAAATCCTTCTATCACTTCCAATAAATATGAAGTGGAGACCCTTGCGGTTAATCCGACCGCATTCGTTTTTACTTCCATCTGCAAAAGCGCTGGTGACGGATCAATTCGGGGACTCGTTGGCCACTTATCTTACGGCTCCGTTAAAAACGATGGACCTGTAAACCAGATCGATTCCACCGTCTCTTTTACGTCTCCACCTCTTGACACGATATCTGCCGGGTTCTGTTTAATTGGTACATGCCGCCACGTGCTATCCTCTGACCACTCTTGAATCTCAGCAATTCTATTTGATACGAAGGTTGACAACGACGATTTATGGAACGTATCCTATGAAGACAAACTTCTGAATCTGACCAATATATACTGCGTTCGATCGGTACTTTTATAAGAGGCTTGATTTTACGGCAAAGGACTGCAAGAAGGTGAGCGGCACATAACTCAAGATGGGGGAGCGTCTTTGTATTGAGCGGCGCTACTTTGGACTTTGCAGTCAACAACGAGATTTTAAAACCTTCTGCAGATTCGCAACGAATATAGACGCAGGCTTCATAGGCTCTCATCGATGCGTCAGAAAAGGCATGAATTTGAATTGGTGACTTCGGCTTACTCATCACAAATCTTGCTTTTGAGATATCTTCTAACTGTGACAAGGCGAGCTGAATTTTGTTACACGCTGATTCCAAATGCAGTGCAATCGACTCATCCCAATCTAGCTTATTAAGCCAAAGCTCCTGCAACAGGATTTTTCCAATAATAAGGAATGGGCTTAATAAGCAAAGGGGGTTGAATAGCTTTGATGTCACCGAAAGAATGTTCCGCTTAGTCGCCCTTTGACTGGCTTATCAATTTCAAATTTAAACATGTCATCTTTGGGAACCAAAGCGATTCCCAATGCCGGGATGCAGTAACTTCAGGCGAATTTGAAAACCACTTACTCAATTCAAACCCAGCGTTTTGAAGAACCTGATTTACTTCAGACTTAATTGTCATTAGCTCCTCCACGCAACCCGTTAACATGTCGTCGACGTAAAAGTCAGACCCAATAACTTTAGCAGCTCGAAAGAATGTATTTTTCGCGGATTCACTCAACCTCTGCAAACACCTTATGGCCAGGAATGGGGCTGGTGCAGTGCCATAAGTAACTGTGTTAAGCTGGCACAATTTCGAGGACTCAGACGGGTCTTTTCTTCACACTATCAACTGGTATCGTCGATCTGCTTCATTTATCATCACTTAACGATACATCTTTTTGATGTCGGCTATCAGAGTGAATTTGTTTAGACGAAACCGAAGAAGAGTTGAGTACAGCTCTTCTTGAATTGTTGGACCCAGCATGAACAAATCATTCAAACATTTTTGTGTGGATGTCTTACAGGACGTATCAAAAACGACTCGTAGTTTGGTCGTTGTACTTTGAGGCCGTAAGACACACTGGTGGGGTATTACGTAGTGTGGAGTAGCAAGAACCTCATTGCTTAGAGGGGACATATGACCTATGTTCGGATCTCGAGATAATCTTCTCTGGAGCGACAAAAAAAGGCGTTTGGCTATCTCGAATGAGTTGCCCAAAACGCTTGGATCCGACTTAAATGGAAGTCTGACTTCGAATTGACCTGAAGGCAGTATTCTAGTAGCCTTTTGAAAATGTTCCTCACACAACTCCTGTTCTGGCGACAAAATCTTTTTAGAAGATGGAACTTCTTCCAATGACCAGAATTTTTTCAAATTGTGACCTATCGATTCTAATATTTCTTCCTAGCAATTCAGGCTAGAGACCGGTTGTTGAGTAATTTGCCATGTATTTCCCGATACTATCCATCCAAGAAGCGTTTTTTGCAGTATGGGATGGTTCCGACCTTGCTTTATTTGGCCAACGGACAAAAGTTCGAAAAATGACTCTGCTCCAATTCTATCCGCTGAGGTTTATAAAAATATGGGTCAGCTAAGAGCAAATTCTTAGGTAGGGTCCAACCTTTCACGTTCACTGACTGGTCAGGGTGATAGCCTGAAATGGTTTTTAAAATCTAAAAGTCAAACGGAAACTCGCTACCATTGATTCTCGACTTCACCACGGTGTGAACTAGAGAACATTCCTCTCAACGGATCTGTAAGCGTTGAGCAAGATCTTCAGTAATGAAGTTCATTTGTGACCCCGAGTCAAGTAATGCTCGAGCTAATATGTGCTCGCCACTTTTTGTTCGAACGCTTACGATCGACGTCGCTAACAATACCATTTCTAGAGCCGATGCATGCAAAGCATGTGAAGTACAAGGGCCATCATTCGTTAACGCCGGAGGAGGATTTTCTGTTGGTGGTGGTAAGTTATTTTCAGTCACTGTAAATCGGTGCAAAAGTTTATAGTGCGATTTGGCACAGATTTGACATCTAGTTGATTTCCACTTCGCAACGGTGTGACCTTTGCGGCAATTCCTCATAATCCAGTGACTCTTCCCATTTTTGCCTAGTCACTGGATCTACTCTACTCAAAACTAAATATATAATCATAAAGTTTGCAATTTTAGTGCAATTTAATAATGATCCATAAATCGATGACACAGTGTCGATGAGACACCTCAACGACGACGCAGACGGCTGGAAAATTTTCGAAAGGCTGAACAATTGACTTATTTGTTTCGCAAAGATGAGACATTCGTTATATAGACATATAATCTTTTTAGACTAGCGATAGCTTTGTCGTAATTACTCTCGGTGACTTGGAATGCCTTGATAGTTCCTATGGCTTCACCAGAGAGGCAAGAAATTAAATGATTAAATTTCTCAATAACAGGAATGTTCACATCTTTGTGTACCAAGGTCTCGAAAAGACTTATAAAATTTTTTAACTCCGAATAATTTCCACTGAATTTTGGTAATGCTAAACTGGAAAGTCTAGCTTGAGTTGGGGCTGCAGAAATTGCAGTAGCTGGGCGGGAGTCCTCAGCTGTACTGAAGGCATTACATAAGGACATTATCCTTGCCTTGGTTGTGATTGTTAATTCTTTCAACTCGGCTCCAAATTCATCCATTTCGTCTAACTGCTCGATCTGGTCTTGCAACTCATTTGCTTTAGAAATTGTCTCATCTAAAACCTGAAGCCTGCATTCTAGCTCGGTCTTTTCTAGAGGAAGTCATCCAGGTTCCAAACGTTCCTCTAATCTTCTTTGTAAATCACGAAGGGTCGTGGAATTAATTATGGGTTTATTACTCTCCATTCTATAAAATGATTTCTTTTCTAAAACAAGAAAGGAAAGCTAACTTCGGGCGGAGCCGAAGTTGATATACCCTTGCAGTTCAGTCGCAGTCCGCTAGGTGGCGCCACGCATCTTATATTATTAGATATATAGCGGATCGTATATAGTCGGCCGATCCTTATGAAAATTGGCAGATCAGATTGTTTTTCTCAAAATAGAATCTGTACCAAATCCCATCTTTCTAACTTAAAAAACACCAAAGTTATGCCAATTTCGATCGTTCTATGACAGCTATAGGATATAGTCGGCCGATCCTTATGAAATTTTGTACATAAGATATTTTGGTCAAACATAACATGTGTGTAAAGTCCCAACCCTCTAACTTAAAAAACACCAAAGTTATGGCATTTCCGATCAATCAGTTATATGGCAGTTATAGGATATAGTCGACCGATCCCGGCCGTTCCGACTTATATACTGCCTGCAACAGAAAGAAGGGTGTGTGCAAAGTTTCAACTCGATAGCTTTAAAACTGAGAGACTAGTTTGCGTAGAAACAGACAGACGGACAGACGGACCGACGGACAGACGGACAGACGGATATGCTCATATCGACTCAGGAGGTGATCCTGATCAAGAATATATATACTTTATAGGGTCGGAGATGTCTCCTTCACTGCGTTGCACACTTTTGACCAAAATTATAATACCCTCTGCAAGGGTATAAAAAGAAGCGAATTCGATGCTATTTAAATATTTACAAATTATTTAAAATTTAATAAATAAATCAAATTTTAATATGTACATATGTACATTAAAATTTAAATAAATTTTAATTTTAATTTCGGTATAAACAACGAAAACAATAATAATTAATTCATTTACTAAATCACTTTTATTTAAAATGTTTATTTTAAAGTAATTCTGTGGATTTTAATTTTTTATTTTTATACCGGGATCGGTCGACTATATCCTATAGCTGCCATATAACTGATTGATCGGAAATGCCATAACTTTGGTGTTTTTTAAGTTGGAGGGTTGAGACTTTCACACATGTTTCCACACAGATATTTGACCAAAATATCTTGTGTACAAAATTTCATAAGGATCGGCCGACTATATCCTATAGCTGTCATAGAACGATCGAAATTGGCATACCTTTGTTGTTTTTAAAGTTAGAAAGATGGGATTTGGTACAGATTCTATTTTGGTAAAAACAATCTGATTTGTCGAATTTCATAAGGATCGGCCAACTATATTCTATAGCTGTCATATAACTGATTGATCGGAAATGCTATAACTTCGTTGTTTTTCAAGTTAGAAGCATGGGAGTTTCAATGGATTCCTCTTTTGGCAAAATAACTCTATATGCCAAATTTCATAAGGATCGGCCGACTATATACGATCCGCTATATATCTAATAATATAAGATGCGTGGCGCCACCTAGCGGACTGCGACTCAACTGCAAGGGTATATCAACTTCGGCTCCGCCGAAGTTAGCTTTTCTTTCTTGTTTATAATAAAAAATTAATGATTAATTTTCAACCACCGAATTAACGAATTAATTAATTAATTGATAGTCGAATAAAATATAGTCGAGGCACTGAGTATTTAAATATTTGTTCGCCAGTGGCACCGAAAACAATATACCGAACCAAATTGTAGTGTACCGCGTCACTTGGCGTTCCGTGGAACAAAAGGCGCCAAAATTGCATGTATGTACGTGCATACATACAGCAGCGGATAACAGAGGGAGGCGAAAACGATAAGTTCACCGCTGCATCTACTTGTATGTACCAATTACACAGTGTAACCACGGTTGCCATTCCAAAAAAATTTGTTGTACCAAAATTTTGAAAAAATGTACCAATTTGAGCAAAAATGTACCACAAATTTTTCTCGGTATTTTTTAAAACTAAAATTTCTTAACGTTTTTTTAAAATGATCTTTTATTATTTCACGTTTCATTTTTTACTTCAAATTATAGTAGTAGTATAGTATATAGCGTATAAAAAAAAACAGAACTTTCCTTTAACAATAATAAATTAAATTTAAACTTAGTTCATTTTTAAAAATGAACAGTCTTTTGGAGACCAAACATAGTGAAGGTCTTTACAATTAATCAATTCTTTACAATACATAATATTATTTAATGTCTTAAATTCTAATTTATTTCGTAATTAAGTTTTTATTGAAGAAATTTCAAAAAATTTTCTCTCTGCAGCAGCAGAACTGTGTGGCAACGACATCAAGTAATATATGAATTCTATCAAGCTTTTTAACAGCGGTTCGTCAAGACCGTTTTTTTTACTTCCAATGTCTGTCCAAAATTTACAAATGTCTTTTTCTTTTCCCTCATTTAAAGACAGACGGAGTTGGTTCCATTGGGATATTAGATCATCGGGATCACCATTGTATAAATTTTCGAAGGTTTTCATCAAAGGTACTATTGAAAGTTCATCTTCGCTTAGAAATTTAGCTGGAGTTATTGCCTCTAAAAGTTTTATATCTTCTCTTTCGAAGTCAAATCTCATTTTTATTTGTGAAATCAGCTCAATATAAAATTCACGAATAGTTTCTTTAATTTTACACTTTTCAAATTCACTCAGTGTAAAGTCCCAGACTTCCAGATTTAAAGTTGATCGTATTTCGGATAAGTTAGTGGTTTTATTTTATTTAGTTTCTTCTAGAGAGCGACATGTCGTGTCGCTACTCTGGTTCTTTTCGAATGATTTTCCATTACAATTTTTACTTATTCTAAAACTTACGATACAAGACTGCGCTGCTGCAGAGGGCAGCGGCTGAGCGTCAGCAATATATTACTTATATTTAATAGCTAGCATATGAGTGGAGTCATGTATGCATATGTATGTTCGTGTGTGGCAACGGCTGGACAGCATAAGAACGCTGACAAACCGTTTGAGCCCTATGCGCTGAAGTGGCGGATCATGTTACACTGAAGTCAAGTGTTTCCGTATTTATTGCAACAAAGTGTCACAACTTATTAGTTAATATTTACGGTACAGTGATCATTGCCTATAACGATATGCATACACTACATCAGATTTTCGCTATCAATATAATGCTGCGCTTTTGTACCAATACAAATATTGCTACTGGTAAAAAGTGATTTTTATCTTTAAGGACGATATCTTTTATATTTTTGTTTTTAATATAAGTGGTACGGAAGTCTGACAGATTCGGACTGAAATTCAGTGTTAAGTTCATTAATAATTTTTAGAGCGTACGTTAAAAACAACATATATGCTTTTATTTCCGGTGCTAACATAATATTGGCTAACTCCTTGGGCTTTATGTTATTGACTTCCGAACATTGGGATAGAAAATAAAGCTGTAGTGCATCCCACTGCTCTACAATTCTACAAATAACTTTCTCAAGAGAAAGCCACCGTGTCATTGCTAATCCTAAGATCTTATGGGGCTTGATGACCAGGCATATTGAAAATGTACCAAAATGAAAAAAAGTGATCCAATGTACCAACGCATAAAAAATTTACCAGTTTTGGTACATTTGTACCAAAAATGGCAACCGTGAGTGTAACAATGATTCTGAACTTTTGAAGTGACATAGTAGGAATTGTTTATTGGGCCGAGTATAACACAAAACCATGTTTGAAATATTTGTAACACCCTCAAAATCTTGATTTATGGTGAAAAAACCGTTTTTCGGGACTTTTTTGCGCTTAAAAATTCCTAAACGCGTTTTTTTCAACCGATTTCAAAATTGTCGGTGTTTTTCAATATTTAAATGTTGAAGCTATTGAAAAAAAATATATCTTTGATTTTGTTAAACAAAGAGGACAAAATTTGTACACCTGAAACTGAAAATTTCGACTTTTATTCGTGTTTTTCGGATTTTGTCGCCAAGTTTTGCGGTACAACTTACAAAAATTCTGCCATCCATGCCACATATCAAAGTTGTCTCATTAATTCTGAATAAAAACGAGACAAATTTCATCAAAAAACAAAAAAGGAAAGCTAACTTCGGGCGGAAAGCTAACTCTACCCTTGCAGTTCAGTCGCAGTCCGCTAGGTGGTGCAACGCATCTTTTATTATTTGATATATAACGGATCGTATATAGATCCTTATCAAATTTGGCATATCGAATTATTTTGCCCAAAGAGGCATCCATTGAAAGTCCCATCCTTCTAACCTTGAAAACAACGAAGTTATGGCATTTCCGATCAATCAGTTATATGGCAGCTATAGGATATAGTCAACCGATCTCGGCCGTTCCGACTTATGTACTGCCTGCAACAGAAAGAAGGGTGTGTGCAAAGTTTCAACTCGCTATAGCTTTAAAACTGAGAGACTAGTTTGCGTAGAAACAGACAGACAGACGGACATGCTCATATCGACTCAGGAGGTGATCCTGATCAAGAATATATATACTTTATAGGGTCGGAGATGTCTCCTTTAATGCGTTGCACACTTTTGACCAAAATTATAATACCCTCTGCAAGGGTATAATAATGAAAATTGGGGAAGTTATAACGCTTTTCCCAAATAAAGTCAATTCAACTTAGCGAGCGCTCCGGAGTAACAGTGTGTATAAGAAAGGAATATGTTCTTATTCTTATAGTGCTCGCATGGTTTTATTGACTTTTTTGGGAAAAGCGTTACAACAAAATCAAAGATCTATTTTTTTTCAAAAGCTACAACATTTAACTATTGAAAAACACCGAAAAATTTGAAATCGGTTGAAAAAAACGCGTTCAGGAATTTTTAACCGCAAAAAAGTCCCGAAAAACGGTTTTTTAACCATAAATCAAGATTTTGAGGGTGTTACAAATATTTCAAACATGGTTTTGTGATAAACTTGACCCAATAAACGATTCCTTCCACGTCACTTCAAAAGTTCATTCACTTTTGTTTATTTTGTAACACTGTGTTATTTATGCACAAATATATAAAATAATTTTTTGGCTGCACTTTATCTATTTTATTGGCAAATATTTACAATATCAAAAACGAGGGGTAGCGGGCGACAGTGATTTTGGAATAATTTATGCGTCTTAATTTTGTCCACAGGCAATTGTTTATTTATAGAAGCAATATTTAAATGAAATTTAAATAAAACTTTATTATTCACTTTAGCTCTACTATTTTGAAGTACGTATGCGCCAAGAATTGAAAGGAGGGTGCAATATTCCAGCACAAGACGAATATTAATTTGTCTTTTCTCGACTTTCCATTTTTTGCACAAATACCTGCAGTTCTGATTTTGGATCCTTTAATCCTGCGGCTACTTTCCTAGGACTCTCGAGGGAGGTGCAGGGCGTGGGGATGACGATGACTCCAGTTGATAAAAATGTTGTTTCGCGACGCGAACTTTAAATTGTTTTTTATTTATTGTTTTTAAATGTTCACAGTACTACCGTCGCGAGCCACTTTTTATTTTTGTTTTCAATGTATTCTTTGTGTCACTGTCACTAGTTGCTTTATTTATAATTATAGTAAGTCCACCCGGGGGCGCCAAAATGTTTACTGAGATTAGTTTATCTCAACACTTTCAAAAAAAACTAAAAGTGGCTGTTTACTATAATATTCACAACGACGAAAAATAAGACACGAGCGTTCGACTCAACGTTACAATTCGCTATATTTGAACCAAAAGAACTTAAGCCTAGCCTATCTATTGCGGCGAAGCGGGGCGAATTCGCAAGAGAGCGCAACTGAGCTTTTATTTCGCCCCCGCTCCGCCCTATGCTAACTTAGACTAGACTTTAATTTTGTCTCGACTTTTCATTATGCTACTAATCTAATCTAATCATTCTACAACTTAATTAAAATCTCTGTTGGCACCTAATGCCAAGACCAATTATCCAATCTACAAACAAACGGCGCCTATCCGGTTTCAGATACCGAGTTTAGCAAAAACCAATAATAATAATTGATTTACGACCGAATAACCCAGCTGCAACAGAAGGTACCTACCTATGCCCGAAGCGGTAAAAATGACCGACTGAACGGGACAAGCAAGAACCTGCAGAAATAAAAGAAACCCATGACTTAGAGGTAGATGGCATTACGCTGACCTTGTTGAGGCGTACTTTACCAACTTTGACCTTCCCTAACTTTGACCTTCCGACCATAGCTTAAACCAAACCATCTTTTACAACATATTATTTTACATCTTATATGGTTGTCGTGCTGTTCAGTACGAAATGAGATCGTTCATGAGGCAGACTAAAAGTGGATTTAAGGAGTTGATTAGCGGTTTTCGTAAAATCATTGACCATCTCTGTGCGCTCGTTACACAGTTTAGTAGTCTTCAAGTACTAAATGAGCCTCCAAAGCATAAGAAATCGTCTTAAGAAAGCCGAATCGAAAAGAAAGCCGACAATTATGCAGCCGCCTATACTTCTGGCCACCCCTAGGGCCGGACCTGAGAAAAATTAGGCTTCCGAATATCTCAGAATTAATAAGCAATTGTCCGATATGTCCACTGTGGCATCGCTTCAAGTGATCCCTGACCCAATTATTCAAACCCCGTAACAGTCACCAAACAGGGTAATCAACCGTCCGGACCCCCGGTACGTACTGATGCCGCAGTATTAGTTTCGGCGGCACCAAACCATTGCAGGCGATCCCACCGGCTTGTCCCTGATACTTCTGAGATTGATATCTCGGCTTGCATCAACACCAAAACAAAAGCCGACGTAAAGGTGGTGGATATTACAAAATTTAAATATTCATACACCAGGCGCACGTCATTTTTCAAAATACGTGGGGCCTTGCAGATGTTCAAGACGATTTGTTTGGCCAGCTTTTGGCCAGAGAACATTTTTGTCCAAGAACATCAGACAAGTACGGTGAAGAAAAAAATAACCAAACCTGTGGCTCTGAAACTCCCACATGTAACGGCCATTGACCAGCCTACCACCTCATTTTCCTCAGCTTCAAAAAACTAATGTCTTCATTAACACTTACCTATCAGAATACTAGAGGGTTACGTTGTCAACTTCCCAAACTGTATTCTGATAGTTCTTCGTTTGCATCTCGCATTACTTTTTGACATGATAGAACACTGCGAAGGGGAGGAGGAGTGTTTGTACCTGTAGACTCAAAATTTGCTTCTGAACAGGTAAATCACAAGAGTTTGGTGTCATTGAATTTCTTTGTATTAAAATCACACTCTCCGATCAATCTTTGTATGTTACCTGTTGTATGTACCATACTGGCAACATTTGTCCGCTATTCGTGTGGTTGATCGTCTGTCTAACGGTGACCAGCTGATAGCTTTGGGTGACTTTAATATCCCAGAATTTATGTGGTCATATGTTGAAAATTCACCGTCTTTACAGCTTAACTCCCACCACGACATCCCTGCGGGCATGTTCGTCATGTCACTCGGGAAAATTAACCACGTTAGAAATTCTTGAGGTCGGCTGTTGGACTTATGTTTCGTTTCTGATCCTGATGGAATTACTCTTTCCAGAACTTTGCCCCTTTCTGACCCTGAGGATCCATATCATTGGGATTGGGAATCTTGAGCTTTCAATTGAAGACAACTCCTTAATTGACCTTAAGTCTACACTTAAATCTCATAAAGTTCGTTTCTTTCGTAAGGCTGACTTTATGAAATTAAATGAGTTAATTTCGGAATTTGATTGACGGTTTTTTAAGTAAGAAGGATGAGACTTTCTATGGATTCTAATTTGGGCAAACATATGCGATCTGCCAAATTTCATAAGGATCGGCCGTCTATATCCTATATCTGCCATATAACTGATTTATCGGAAATGCCATAACTTCGTTGATTTTCAAGTTAGAAGGATGGGAGTTTCAATTGATTTCTCTTTGTCCAAAATAATTCGATATGCCAAATTTCATAAGGATCGGCCGACTATATAGGATCCACTATATATCTAATAATATAAGATGCGTGTCTCCACCTAGCGGACTGCGACTCATCTGCAAGGGTATACAAACTTCGGCTCCGCCCGAAGTTAGCTTTCCTTTTTTGTTAATATAGTATAGTAGAGAGATGAGACTGAAAATCATAAATCTGACATATATATAAAAAATATATTAAAAACATACAAAACGACATGCCCCTCTTAGACTCCCTTTCCTTTTGCTCTTCCTCTCGCACCAATACTAATAGACCCTCTCTTAATCTTAAGAGAAAACCCTCTCTTGCAAATGAGCTTTCACCTACTCCAGCCAAAGATTCTAATGCTCTAGCTAATGCTAGGAGTCATACTGCTAAACGCCTGCTCTCCACCTCTAATTCTATTATTACTAGTGCATCCAAACGAGCACATGCCTACAATTATTCTATTAAAATGCACACAGTTATGGTACTGCGCGATTTTTATACTAAATTAAAAGCTGCTTAACTAATTAATTTAAAGAATAAAGCCAAAGCTACGCAACTATCCCTACTTAATGATTTGTCTGCTATTGAAATTGCTTGTGCCAACAAAAACAACAACAACAGTAACTTGAATGACATGTCACCAACTGTGAGTCTCACTCAAGTCAATACTGGCTCGGACAACCAAGATGCCCTTCATTAAGACTTTGTTAGCCTAATGCGGGCTCGCATCCAGGCCCTGGTTCACTCTTCGCCTAGGGCCACCATCAACAAGAAGCTGAGTATGAAGAAGAAGAATTCTTTCGGCAAACCTAGGGCAAACATTTGTCTTTCTAAATGACGAAGACTGCCTCAATAAAGACTCCAATTTTTAAAAGCAACTTTGCACAACAATGATGTAAGGAAAAGAATATGAATGGCAATAGCACCGGTAACAGCAACAGCAATGGCAACAGCAACAGAAACAACAATCACAACCGCAGCAACGTTATTAACAATAATAGTTTAGCAAAGTTAGGTGCTAGTGCTTCCAGGATTAGATGGAAGGAGACTTCCTCCTTACCCCCGCTCAAATCTCTGGCGACATAAGGGCCACCTGGGAAAAATTCAAAAACGAAGCTGGCATAAAGGCGGCGAATATTACTAAATTTAAATAGAGCTACACCAGGCACCCTTCATTTTTCAAAATACGCGTGCTCACGCAGATGTTCATGACGATTTGTTCTGTCAGTTTTTTGCCATAGAACATTTTCGATAAAAATACCAAACCTAAAATTACCAATGTTAAAGCCACTGATCAACCTTCCACTTAAACTTTCTCAGTTGCAAAAAACTAACTTCTTTACTAACACTTACCTATCAGAATACTAGATAGCTACGTAGCAAACTTCCCAAACTGTAGTCTTTACAGAAACTTGGTTGAACCCGGAGATCTTAAGCTACGAAATGTATCCAAGTAAAAACACCACTTTCAATCGTGATAGAACACTGCGAAGCGGAGGAGGAGTGTTAATTTCTGTAGACTCGCCAAATTGGCCTCTGAAGTGACATAGAATTCTCATGTAGTCTAATGTTGATAATTCACCGTTTTTATTGCTTAACAAACACCATGACTTCCCCGTGGAATGTTTGACATGTCTTTTGGTCAAATTAATCACTGGATTGGATTGGATTTTGACTGGTCCGATCTACTGGCATGTGAAGATATAAACATTGCCTTACATAAATTTAATTACGTTTTAAATATATTTTTGGACGATTGCGTGCCGTGGAAATATCCGTCCACTTCAAATAATCCACCTAGATATACAAAGGCCCTATTAAATTTAAAGAAATAAACATAAATAATCTGGCTGTACAGTTAGTTTTTCAAAGTTCTTAGTAGCTCGGTACAATTTTACCGTGCATAACGCAGAATGTTGCAGGAGTTGTATAGGCGAACATATCGCCGCTGCCGGATTCACTTTACTCAGGATCCGAAGAAGTTTCATAACTTTGTAAACACTAAGCGAGATTTAACCTTTTTTCCCTTTGCTTATGCTTGGAAACTCACATGGGAACACTGATCAGGCAATGGCCGATCTCTTTGCACCGTTTTTTCAACCAACGTATTCACCTGGCCCCTTTGCAGCCTTAAACTTATAATATAAAATCAGCCAACCTTATATTTTGCCCATGTTTTGATAAAAGTGGCTTTTTTTCTGCTCATCTTAAGGTTAAGTGTATTCGCCAGGCCCAGATGGAGAACTGCGCCGAGGTACTGTGCAAACTTTAATTTCTAATCTATCTTTGTAAACGTCGATCTTTACCATCATATAAAAGGAATCATTCATTATTCCTCTGCATAAACAAGGAAAAACATTGGATGCCGCCAATTATAGAGACATTTCTAAATTAACAGCAATTCCAAAGCTTTTTGAAAAATAATTATTCAAAATTACCTACATAATTCAATATATGGTAAAATTTGATCGATTTCTTCTCTTAGGTGTACCGCGGAAACTGTGGGTGATAGAACCTATGTTTGTTCTGGACTTTGATTTAGGGGAGCTTAAAGGTTATGGAGCAGGTAAAATTATGCGTGGAGATTTTTTGCTGTTGGCCTGTGTAATTTATTCCACATTTGTAGTTCAATAATATAACCAGGGCAACATGGCTTCATGAAGCGCCGCTCCACCACTACCAACTTATTGGAGCTAACATCTTTTATCACGGATGGCTTCCGGAATAGCTTACAAACAGACGTCATCTACACTGACTTCAGTTAAGCATTTTACTCTGTTAACCATTCGCTTCTTATAAGTAAACTCAGTCTTTTGGGATTCCCAACTGATCTTATCTGGATTTCGAGCTTCTTATCTGGGAGAACCCAACGTGTTTTCTTTAAAGATGTTACCTAGCGTTTAGTCCGCGCCACATCTGGGGTGCCCCAAGGAAGCCATCTTGGACCCCTACTTTTTACACTGTTAATTAACGACTTGCCCCTTGCCTTAACTAATTCACTTGTACTTAGCGTACTTATGTACGCTGATGACGTTAAGCTATGCCTTCAGTATAAATTCACTAGCGCCCAGTCTAGACTTCAATCCGATTTGGATAATCTTCTTAGAACGATTAATTCAGGTTAACATCTGGGTGTCCTATTAGATTAACTTAAGAACTTAAATTTACCGACCATATATCCACCATGGTTAATAAAACTATTTGTGTGATTGGTTTTATTAAAAGATGAAAAAAAAATTTTTTGACCAGTACACAACAAAAACGTTATATACGATATATCTTCACTGCGTTGCACACTTTTGGCCAAAATCATAATATCAAAATTACAATAAGTTTAAAATTGGACTTGGTACAGATTTCATTTTGGGCAAAATAATCCGATTTGCCAAATTTCATAAGGATCGGACGACTACATCCTATAGCTGCCATAACTGAACAATCGCAAATGGCTCAACCTTGCTATGCTTGGGGGTGTTTCCAACATTTTTATTCGAAAATTGATTATCGAATCAATGAAATTTTCATAAGGATCGGCCAACTATATACGATCTGATATTTATATAATAACACAGTGTAACAGTGATTTTGAACTTTTAAAGTGACATAGTAGGAATTGTTTATTGGGTCGAGTATATCCCAAAACCATAAATCTTGATTTATGGTTAAAAAACCGTTTTTTGGGACTTGTTTGCGCTTAAAAATTCCTGAACGCGTTTCTTTCAACCGATTTCAAAATTTTCGGTGTTTTTTAATAGTGAAATATTGTAGCTTTTGAAAAAAAAAAATATATCTTCGATTTTGTTAAACAAAAAGAACAAAATTTTTACACCTGAAACTGAAGTTGTTGACTTTTGTTCGTGTTTTTCGGATTTTGATGCCACTTTTCGGTACAACTTACAAAAATTCTGTCTTTTTTGCCACATATCAATGTTTTCTCATTAATTCTGAATAAAACGAGACAAATTTCATAAAAAAATAATGAAAATTGGTGAAGTTATAAAGCTTTTCCCAAAAAAAGTCAACTCAACCTTGCGTGCGCTCCGGAATACCTGTGTGTATAAGACAGGAATATGCTCTTCTTCTTATAGTGCTCCCATGGTTTTATTGACTTTTTTTGGGAAAAGCGTTATTACTTCAACAATTTTTATTATTTTTTAATGAAATTTGTCTCGTTTTATTCAGAATTAATGAGAAAACATTGATATGTGGCAAAAATGACAGAATTTTTGTAAGTTGTACCGAAAAAGTGGCATCAAAATCCGAAAAACACGAACAAAAGTCGAAAACTTCAGTTTCAGGTGTAAAAATTTTGTTCTTTTTGTTTAACAAAATCGAAGATATATTTTTTTTTTTCAAAAGCTACAACATTTCACTATTAAAAAACACCGAAAATTTTGAAGTCGGTTGAAAGAAATGCGTTCAGGAATTTTTAAGCGCAAACAAGTCCCGAAAAACGGTTTTTTAACCATAAATCAAGATTTTGAGGGTGTTAGAAATATTTCAAAAATGGTTTTGTGATTTACTCGACCCAATGAACAATTCCTACTATGTCACTTCAAAAGTTCATTCACTTTTGTCATTTTTGTAACACCGTGTAATTAAAGCTGCATAACCGAACTGCAAGGGTACATAAACTTAGCTTTCCTTTCTTGTTTTTATTTATTTTTAGATCTAACTATCTGAACTATCAGATCTATTTGAGACATCAAAACTTCTGAATTGGATGAAGAAGTGGCCAAAAGTTTAAAAGCAGTTTTAAAACGAGATTTCTCCGACTGGGCCGCAGTTTGTGACAGTTGGAAAAAACGTTTCATCTGAGGCACAAGGATCAGCAGCTATTAAATGCAAATGAATTCCATAGGAAATAGCCGAGACTTTCCCACGACAATGCTCGCAAATTGGTAAGCCATACTATTGGTATGGCTATTGGCAAATAAAAACTATGTAATCATAAAAATAATAATAAGAATGTAAATAAAATGGGATTCAATAAAGAATGGTGCGTTTTTACTTCAAGAAATTGTCGTATTTGGTATGGGAACTTTTATTTCTTGCAATACGATTTTTTAATTCTTATATACGAATTTTATGTACTTAGAATGAGAACTTGTTTTTCTGAGTGTACATATTTTCAGTTAATAAATCGTTTTGAAAGTTAAATATATTTTATGTTTTTTATTTAAAATATACTTACCACCAACAGCTATGGCTAAAGCACACAGCATAGCAAAGGTAAGGATTAACAATTCAATTCGTGTCCACATGATGGATGCAGAAATTGTGTTTTTGCAATTAAGGTCTCAAATTGTAAATCAGATGTTAGTCTTTTTAATCTCTCCACTAATTCACTTTATCAAAATTTTTCTGGGTTTTTCAAATTATTTGTTAGCTGAGCGACTTTACATTCGTTATAAGTTCATTTTTTAAGTCGCTTTAGTACTTGTTTAGTTGCTTCTTTAAACAAACTTTAATATACACTTTATAGCTTAATGTTTTGGCAGTGTTTTACGGTCGTGAGCTTCTTAAAAGGGAACTTGCCCAGTCTCTTAGTTTAGACGTTAATGCACATTGCGGAACTTTGCGTTTGCAAATTTTTACCCCAAATTTTATATATCCTAGTTTTACCAAAACTAGGCTAGGTTACAAGTTTCTCTGAGAGTCCATAAGCTGAAATATTTTAAAAAAGGTATGAATTAGAAAACTATTTTTTTTTTTACTATTCTCGAGTATCTGACGAAAAAATATTATCACTCCATTTACAGACCACAGTTTATATTCGGAACAAATGGAAACTAACAAAGTTTTAAAAACTAATTTTTCATTCTTCAAAAAAATATTTTTTTAATTTAACTAATTCGGAAAAGATTTCCAACAAAACATTTCCGAAACGTTAAGCATGCAATGTTTCGTTTAAAAGGTTTATAAATACAATGTTTTTGAAAGCTTTATTTTGAAATTTTTTTTAATAGCACAGGCCAACAGTAAAAAATCTCCACGCATAATTTTACCTGCTCCATAATCTTTAGGCTCCCCTGAACCAAAGTCCAGAACAAACATAGGTTCTATCACCCACAGTTTCCGCGGTACACCTAAGACCTACACCTCCGCGGTAACACCATATTTTCAAAAAGTCATGGCTGTCTACAATTTCTGTAAGCTTTTACAAAACAAGTTGAACAATAGATACGTTTTGAACATAGAAACAGTTTTAGATAGCCATGACTTTTTGAAAATATGAGATTAAAAACTCAAATTTAATTGACGAAAATATTGTTTAACCACCTATAATAAATTCGATAAAATTATTTCGAGTTTTTCCTTGAATCCAAAATTAAAATATGGTAATATCTACTGATTTCAATAAGAAAATAAAAATCTTCCATAGAAAAATGTTTGGGAAAAAATCATAGAAGACCAAAATTTAATGTAGACAAGAAAGGAAAGCTAACTTCGGGCGGAGCCGAAGTTCATATACCCTTGCAGTTCAGTCGCAGTCCGCTAGGTGGCGCCACGCATCTTAAATTATTAGATATGTAGCGGATCGTATATAGTCGGCCGATCCCTATGAAATTTGGCATATTGAATTATTTTTCCCAAAATAGAATCTGTACCAAATCCCATCTTTCTAACTTAAAAAACACCAAAGTTATGCCAATTTCGATCGTTCTATGACAGCTATAGGATATAGTCGGCCGATCCTTATGAAATTTTGTACACAAAATATTTTGGTCAAATATAACATGTGTGGAAAGTCCCAACCCTCCAACTCAAAAAACACCAAAGTTATGGCATTTTCGATCAATCAGTTATATGGCAGCTATAGGATATAGTCGACCGATCCCGGCCGTTCCGACTTATATACTGCCTGTAAAGGAAAGAATGGTGTGTGCAAAGTTTCAACTCGATAGCTCTAAAACTGAGAGACTAGTTTGCGTAGAAACNAATGATGGTCATCGCCATTACACGGCCTACATAATTCAATATATGGTAAAATTTGATCAATTTCTTCTCTTAGGTGTACCGCGGAAACTGTGGGTGATAGAACCTATGTTTGTTCTGGACTTTGGTTCAGGGGAGCCTAAAGGTTATGAAGCAGGTAAAATTATGCGTGGAGGAAAAAAAAAGTTGGAAATTGTCGGCCTGTGTAGTTAAATAAAATAGTTAAAAAAATTTTCTAATTTATAATGTTTCATTTATAAATACGAAAATATTTGTTAACTGTCAAAAGAATTCTATATAATCTATTTATTTTACAGCCCGATCCGATTTGTAAGACTACAGGCACGTCCTTAAGTACGAACTGAACAGAAGACATACAATATGCTGAGCGAGGACTTTTATTAACATTTCACATTTTAAGTCTTCCAAAAAAAAAGAAACTGTTTCATAAAATCAGATTCTTATATTCAAATACATGTTTAATCTTAAACACTTAATTTTATAATTCAATTATAGGTTTATTCAAAGAACCGATAGCAAAAATTCGTTTTTATTTATCGTTAGCGTCGTAGCTGTAATGAATGAGGTAATACGATTAAATTAGTGTAATATACCCTTTAAGTGCCATTATTTTTTTAGAGCACTTTAAAAAATAGTGCCTGTTTTTCTCAAAACCGTGTTTTACAAGCTCCATCGTATCTCAAAAACAGCCGAACGATTTTAAATTTGTATTTCCACGAATTTCCATGTTCAAAGTGTAATAAAATTTTTGTAATGCGATGTTTATATCCTCGCATGCCAGTAAATCAGACCAATCAAATTCCAAAATTAACTTATTTAATTTCATAAAGTCAGCCTTAAGAAAGAAACGAACTTTCTGAGATTTAACTGTAGACTTAAGGTCAAAAAAGTAATTATTTTTGATTAAAACCTCAAGAGTGGGATGATATGGATCCTCAGGGTTAGAAAGGGGCAAAGTTCTGGAAAGAGTAATTCCATCAGGATCAGAAACGAAACATAAGTCCCACAGCCGACCTAAAGAATTTCTAACGTGGTTAATTTGCCCGAGTGACATGTCGAACATGCCCTCAGGGAAGTCATGGTGGGAGTTAAGCTGTAAAGACGGTGAATTATCAACATTTGACCATATAAGTTCTGGGATATTAAAGTCACCCAGAGCTATCAGCTGGTCACCATCAGACAGACGATCGAAAACCTAACGAATAGCGGACAAATGTTGCCAGTATGTTGGCAGTTCGGACGAAGGTGGTATGTACGAACAGGTTACATACAAAGATTGATCGGACAAAGTGACTTTGATGCAAAGAAATTCAATGTCACCAAACTCTTGTGATTTTACCTCTTCAGAAGCGAATTTGGAGTCTACCGAAATTAGCACTCCTCCTCCCCTTCGCAAAGTTCTATCACATCTAAAAGTGGTGTTTCTACTAGGAAAAACTTCGGAGCTTAAGATCTCCGGCTTTAACAAAATTTCTGTAAATACAATAATGTGAGATGCAAAGAAAGAACTATCAGAATACAGTTTGGGAAGTTTAGTACGTAACCCTCTAGTATTCTGATAGGTAAGTGTTAATGAAGACATTAGTATTTTGAAATTGAGGAAGATGAGGTGGAAGGTATATCACAGGTTTGGTTATCTTTTTTTTCACTGTACTTGGCTGATGTTCTTGGACGAAAATGTTCTCTGGCCAAAAGCTGGCGGAACAGATCGTCTTGCACATCTGCAAGGGCACACGTATTTTGAAAGATGACGTGTGCCTGGTGTAAGAATATTTGAGTTTTGTAATATCCACCACCTTTATGTCGGCTTTTGCTTTGGCTTTGATGTGAGCCGAGATATCAATCTCCGAAGTATCAGGGGCAAGCCGGGAAACAAAAATGTGTTTCGATGGTGGGATCACCTGCAAGGGTTTTGGTGCCGCCGTAACTAATACTGCGGCATCAGTTCGTACCGGGGGTCCGGACGGTTTATTACCCTGTTTGGTGACTGTTGGATGCCACAGAGGACATATCGGACAATTGCTCGTTGATTCCGAGACATTCGGAAGACGAATTTTTCTCAGGTCCGGCCCTTGGGGTGGCCAGAGATAAAAGCGGCTGCATAGTTATCGGCTGAGCAGGCTGAAGATTATTCGACCAAAGCACATCACTAAAAGCGGATTTCTTACGCTTTGGAGACTCATTTAGTAGTTCAAGACTACTAAACTGTGTATCGAGCGCACAGAGTTGGTTATTGATTTTTCGAAAACCACTAATCAACTCTTTGAAACAGCTTTTAGTCTGCCTCATGAACGATCTCATTTCGTCCTGAACAGCACCGCAACCGTCACAGCAGAAGTGAAGACCAGACCTACGTGAGATTGCATCCGAAACTGAGGCCGTGAACCCGGCACACTTAGCGTGTAAAACGTTTTCACAGAGCCAGCAATGGATGGTAGGCTGGGAAGACGAGATTGTCTTATTGCAAGACTTCAACGCACAGACCAATTTAAAATCCATAATTATTAAAAATTTGAATAATTAATTTATTAAAAATTATTTAAAATTAAATAATTAATTTATTAAAAATTATTAAAAATTAAATAATTAATTTATTAAAAATTATTAAAAAAATTAATAATTAATTTAAAAATATTATTTGATTTTATTAATGAGGAACCTTGAACCACTGTACCAAGGAAACGAAAGGGGGAGATTAAAGAGAGCAGTTAGTGCAAGTTAGTAAGATTCAAAGGAATAGAGATAAGAATCTCTATTGAGCGAGAGTAGAAGCAAAAGAATAGCAACAACACCGTAGGAGATGAAGAAGCAGAGCAGGGCTTGGAGAGCTGTTTGGAAAGTAAATTAAACAAATTATTATTTTACCTCCAAATATATCACTGCACACGCAAAACGATACGGATCTAGGAAATTGCAATTTTTTTGTATATATGTAAAGAAATAAACACCGATTGTTTATAGAAAGCTTATTGCAAATTTTACAAAAACGTAGTGCGCACAAAAAAAACACGTCCGTCCGCTTTAAGATAAAGAGAGGAAGTGAGTTGTATCGAATAATTAAAACTAAATTGTATAGAATTAATTAAAAATTCCTAAGAATTGAGAATTCATAGCAAAAAATCAGGAAAGGAAAGCTAACTTAGGATTGAGCCGAAGTTTATATACCCTTGCAGTTAGGTAGAAGCTTATATTGTTTATATATAGGATCGTATGTATGTACTATCAAATTTTTTTTTTGATAAAAAATTTGGAAACTAATGTTATATGGCGGCTATAGGATATAGTCGGCAGTTTATGATCCCAATCCCGTTCGTTCATAAAATGCATATGCAAAAAATATGAAAAATATATGCAGAATATGCAAAATATTTAAAAAATATGCTAAATACATGCAAAGGATATAAAAAAATATGATATGATTATTGAAATCAAAATATTTAAAAAAAGCTATTCATGGAGACGTAATAGACTAATATTTTATTATAAATAGTTATTTTTATTTTGAGTAATTTGTGTTGCCGTAGACAATCATAATTTTTTCTACACAGCTACTTGTAAAGCTTTGGTGTTTATCACCAAAAACCATTTTATACGCTAAAAAGCTTCTTTCAACATCACAAGATGTAGTTGGAGAATATTTATATTTAATTATATTTTTATTTTGCACATTCCCAAGCTCAGAGAATTCAGCTTTGCAATTTAAAATGCCATTGATTTTAACGACTTGCCCCTTGCCATAACTAATTCACTTGTAATTATGTACGTTGATGATGTTAAGCTATGCCTTCAGTATAAATTCACTAGCGCCCAGTCTAGGACTTTAACCCGATTTGGATAATCTTCAAAATTGGTGTTTACCAAATAATCTAAAGCTTAATGGATCGAAATGTAAACTCATGTCTTTTTACCGATCTAGTCCTCACCAGGCTATGTACTTTCTCTATGGGAACGCCTTAGAACGATTAACTCAGGTTAACGATCTAGGTGTCCTATTAGATTTGAAACTTAAATTTACCGACCAAGTATCTACCATGGTTAATAAAGCTATGGGTGTGCTTGGTTTTATTAAAAGATGGTCAAAAGAATTTAATGACCCGTACATAACTAAAACGTTATATATATCACTGGTCCGTCCGATTCTTGAGTATGGATCGTGTGTCTGGAGTCCTTAATATGGAGTACACCAAGATCACATTGAATCTGTACAAAAAAACTTCCTTACTTTTGCTCTTAGGGGACTTAATTGGGATGCAAATCTTTACCTCCCCTCTTATCATAGTAGACTTTTACTAATCAACTTACCAACATTAACAAATCGTAGAACGATGCTGGGTGTCATGTTTCCATATAATCTTATTTATGGAAATATAGACAGCCAGCATTTACTAACACGTTTAAATTTTAACATTCCTAGTAGAAGGACCAGAAACTTTCGTCCTCTACTCCTCAGCCATTGTAGTTCGACATATGCCCAACACGATCCGTTCAGGGTATTATGTTCGGACTACAATGGTCTCTACCACATATTATCACTTTGCTCTACTAACAATCTTAAATCGCTTATATTAACCGCCTTATCTATGCAACACCCTTCCTCGTAATATCTTTCTCCTAATCCTCGCTTATCTATCTCGGATCTATTCCCGCGATTCGAGCCGTACGTTACGCGGCAGCGTCCCTCGGTCGGTTGGACGGGAGGTGGGCTGTACGTATGCAGTGGGAACCGCGCAAAAAAAAAAAAAAAAAAAAAAAAATATAGCAATCCACTCCAAAGTTATAGTGTTTTATAACTTTGTAAACACTAAGCATAAACATGTATCTTTTCCCCCACTGCTTACGTTTGAGTACTCTTATGCGAACACTGATAAGACAATGGCCGATCTCTTTGCACAGTTTTTTCAAACTACATATTCACCTAGCAGCAGCTCAGCTTAGCCTTACACTAATAATATCCAATCAGCCAACCTTATATTTTGCCCATCTTTCGATCATAGTGGTGTATTATTCGCCAGGCCCACCGAGTAAAACTTCGATCTTTCCCCCTTATGTGGAAGGAATCCTTCATTATTCCGCTGCATAAAAAAGGGAAAAAATCTGACGCTACAAATTATAGAAGCAATTCTAAATGGTCAGCAATTCCAAAGCTTTTTAAAAAACTTATCACTCCGTAGTTCAATCCGTAGTTCAACCACTACCAACTTATTGGAGCTAACATCTTTTATCACGGATGGTTTCCGGAATGGCTTTCAAACAGACGTCATCGACACTGACTTCAGTTAAGCATTTGACTCTGTTAACCATTCGCTTCTTATAAGTAAACTCAGTCTTTTGGGATTCCCAACTGATCTTATCTGGATTTCGAGCTACTTATCTGGGAGAACCCAACGTGTTTTCTTTAAAGATGTTACCTCGCGTTTAGTCCGCGCCACATCTGGGGTGCCCCAAGAAAGCCATCTTGGACCCCTACTTTTTACACTGTTTATTAACGACTTGCCCCTTGCCTTAACTAATTCACTTGTACTTATGTACGCTGATGACGTTAAGATATGCCTTCAGTATAAATTCACTAGCGCCCAGTCTAGACTTCAATCCGATTTGGATAATCTTCAAAATTGGTGTTTAGCAAATAAACTAAAGCTTAATGGATCGAAATGTAAACATATGTCCTTTTACCGTTCTAGTCCTCACCAGGCTATGTACTTTCTCTAAGGGAACGCCTTAGAATAATTAACTTAGGTTAATGATCTAGGTGTCCTATTAGATTTGAGACTTGAATTTACCGACCATATATCTAACATGGTTAATAATAGAACCATGAACCATGAACCGTAGAACGATGCTATATAATCTTATTTATGGAAATATAGACAGCCAGCATTTACTAACACGCTTAAATTTTAACGTTCCTAGTAGAAGGACTAGAATCTTTCGTTCTTTACTTCTCAGCCATTGTAGTTCGACATATACCCAACACGATCCGTTCAGGGTATTATGTTCGGACTACAATGGTCTCTACCACATCTTGTCACTTTGCTCTACTAACAATCTTAAATCGCTTTATTAACCGCCTTATCTGTGCAACACTCTTCCTCGTGATATCTTTCTCCTTATCCTCGCTTATCTATCTCGGATTTATTCCCGCGATTCGAGCCGTATGTTACGCGGCAGCGTCCCTCGGTCGGTTGGAGTGGAGGTGGGCTGAACGTATGCAGTGGAAACCGCGCAAAAAAAAATATTTCCCGCAATCAACGCTGCACATAGATCCATTTTAAAATCACTGTTGAAATTTGGGTAAAATTATGTTATGCAAAGCAGTAGCAATGTGCTGCTGCAATTGAAATTTTTTTTCGCATTTAACCTAAATTATAAAAAATTAGAATGATACCAAACTTTAAGACTAAATATCACCTTTTTTTCACATATTTTACAAAATACGTAACGTAATATTTTGGATTACTTTGAAGCACTCCTCGGGAATGCTGTTAAACCATTTTTCTATAAATTTCTTTTGTAAATATTTATTTTTGGCTCGTTACGTTACTTAAATATCAACTCGAACTCGTTTTTTTAAAACCACAAGTGAACACGTAAATCACTTAGACCACTTATTTTATATATTAACGTTACGTTACCCACATGTTTTATTCCTGGCTTATTAATATTTAACAAGAAAGGAAAGCTAACTACGGGCGGAGCCGAAGTTTATATACCCTTGCGGTTCAGACGCAGTCCGCTAGGTGGCGCCACGCATCTTATATTATTAGATATGTAGCGGATCGTATATAGTCGGCCGATCCTTATGAAAATTGGCAGATCAGATTTTTTTTTCCAAAAATAGAATCTGTACCAAATCCCATCTTTCTAACTTAAAAAACACCAAAGTTATGCCAATTTCGATCGTTCTATGACAGCTATAGGATATAGTCGGCCGATCCTTATGAAATTTTGTACATAAGATATTTTGGTCAAATATAACATGTGTGGAAAGTATAAAAAGTAGATATACCGTTTTTACGAAACTTAATTGCATATTTTTATACCCTTGCAGAGGGTATTATAATTTTGGTCAAAAGTGTGCAACGCAGTGAAGGCGACATCTCCGACCCTATAAAGTATATGTATTCTTGATCAGGATCACCTCCTGAGTCGATATGAGCATGTCCGTCTGTCCGTCTGTCCGTCTGTCTGTCTGTCCGTCTGTCTGTCTGTCCGTCTGTCTGTCGGTTTCTACGCAAACTAGTCTCTCAGTTTTAGAGCTATCGAGTTGAAACTTTGCACACATCCTTCTTTTCCTTGCAGGTAGTACATAAGTCGGAAATTTGACCAACATATCTTATGTACAAAATTTCATAAAGATCGGCCGACTATATCTTATAGCTGTCACACAACGATCGGAATTGGCATAACTTTGGTGTTTTTTAAGTTAGAAAGATGGGACTTGGTACAGATTCTATTTTGGACAAAATAATCTGATTTGCCAAATTTCATAAGGATCGGCCGACTATATACGATCTTCTATATATCTAATAATATAAGATGCGTGGCGCCACCTAGCGAACTGCGACTGAACTGTTAGGGTATATCAACTTCGGCTCCGCCCGAAGTTAGCTTTCCTTTCTTGTTTAATTAATTTTTGCATATTTATTGCATATATTTAGCATACTTTTAATATGTGTTTAAAATTCTAATATTTGAAAAATGTAATGTCTAAATACAAAATTTGGCATCAAATGGATAAAAAATAAAAAAAAAAAGCTAATTCCGAGGTCTAGTTCCATGAAAACTATAGGATATAGTCGGCCGATCCGTACAAAATTTTGGTCATAAGATATTTTAGCCAAATATAATATGTGTGGAAAGTTCCAACTCTCTAACTTAAAAAAAGTCCCTTTCTACGGAAACTAGTCTCTCAGTTTTAGAGCTATCGAGTTGAAACTTTGCACACATCCTTTTTTTTTGGTTGCAGGCAGTGTATAAGCCGGAACGGCCGACATCGTTCGACTATATCCTATAGCTGCCATAAAACTAATTGATCGGAAATGCCATAACTTCGTTGCTTCTCAAGTTAGAAGGATGGGACTATCGAATTATTTTGCTCAAAGAGCAATCCATTGAAGCTTGAAATACAACGAAGTTATGGCATTTGCGATCAATCAGTTATATGGCAGCTATAGGATATAGTCGACCGACCGTTCCGACTTATATACTGCCTGCAAAAGAAAGAAGGGTGTGGGCAAAGTTTTAACTCGATAGCTTTGAAACTGAGAGACTAATTTGCGCAGAAACCGACAGACAGACGGACAGACGGACATGCTTATATCGACTCAGGAGGTGATCCTGATCAATAATATACATACTTTATAGGGTCGGAGATGTCTCCTTCACTGCGTTGCACACTTTTGACCAAAATAATACCCTCTGCAAGGGTATAACAAACAAACTAAATGACCAAAAAATTTAAGTTAATTAAAATTTTAATTTTTTCGTACAAAGCTCTTCCAAAATCCAATTTTATTTACTTTTTTGTATGTATTGTATATATTTTCGATGATACTAATTAGAGCTATGCTGCCAACTAAAATACTCATTTTTGCCGGAAATGGTGTCAACAATGTAAGGGTTTTCAGACTTTTTCTTTTCATTTCAAATATTTCCAGTTTCAATTAGTTAATTTGCATCCAATTTCCCCCCAATCCACAAAAAGACATTTTTTTCTAAGCCTAATTAATATTTTCTATATTATTTTATATATTATTTAATAATAGTTTAATTAAAACAATACCTTTCGAGTTATGTACCGATTGTTCAGACCGGAAGAAAACAGAGAATATTTTTAATTATTGGGCTACAAATAAATACTAAGTTGCCTTCTTGCGCACTCTGCGAGTGCGGTTCGTCAACTACATGGACAGCAGTCCACTGTGATGAATCGTGGCATAGCACTATTAATTCAAGGGCAAAAGATTTTAATTTGTGCTAATTGGAAAGATGTCTTTGGAAATATGCATAAAATAGTTCGTAACTAAAATGAGCCGTAAAATTACGTAGACTATACATACAAATGTTTAGGATTTACATATGTAGTACAAGGATGTAAGTGGTGGAAATTTTTTAAGCAAAAATGTTAACCTAATTCAGTGATCGTCCAAATCTGTACAGTACCTCTTCAATTTTCAGCATTATTACTACATTATTATCACTCAACCTTAAATTTTCTAGGGTATAAAAATTTCGCCTTTAAAAAGTCGTTTTTGCATAATTGAAATGTTTTTTTTATAAACTGGACCAAATAAACACTATATTCAAAAATATATTAAAATATAATTTTTGTCAAAAATGTGCAACGCAGTGAAGGAGACATCTCTACCCTATAAAGTATATATGTTCTTGATCAGGACCACCTCCTGAGTGGATATAATCATGTCCGACTGTCTGTCTGTTTCGACGCAAACTAGTCTCTCAGTTTTAAAACTAACGAAATGAAACTTTGCACACATCCTTCTTTTGGTTGCAGGCAATATACATATATGTCGGAACAGTGATCGGTCGACTATATCCTATAGCTGCCATATAGCTGATTGATTGGACATGCCATAACTTTGGTTTTTTTTTAAGTTAGAGGGTTGGGACTTTCCACACATGTTATATTTTGCGAAAATATCTTATCTACAGAATTTCAAAACGATCGGCCGAATATATCCTATAGCTGTCATAGAATGATGGGAATTTGCATGTTTTTCAAGCTAGATAGATGAAACCTACTCCGATCTGCCAAATTTCTTAACGAACGGCCGACTAGATTCTATAGCTGTCATATAACTGAACGATCGGAATTGGCACAACATTGCTATTTTTGAAGATGCTTGGGACTGGACGGCTATCGTCGAGTTTCTCGACTTTTACAAACTTTTACTTTACAAAGTATAGATTTAAAAAAAAAATGTTTGGTGCATACGTTTGTATGTTTTGGATCTGAAATTTATTTCCAGATATAAATTACACGGTGCGACAGTGAAAAAACACTTGTGAAACGAGATAGTGTAGGTTGTTAATCTGGTCGAAGAGAACTCAAAAATATTTTTTTTATATTTTTGGAACCCTCCAATTTTTTTTTATTTAAAAAAAACCGTTTTTCGGGACTTTTTTGCTCTTAAAAATTCCTGAACGCGTTTTTTTCAACCGATTTCAAAATTTTCGGTGTTTTTCAATAGTTAAATGTTGTAGCTTTTGAAAAAAAATATATCTTCGATTTTGTTGAACAAAAAGGACAAAATTTTTACACCTGAAACTGAAGTTTTCGATTTTTATTCGTGTTTTTCGGATTTTGATGCCAGTTTTTCGGTAAAACTTACTAAAATTTTGTCATTTTTGCCACATATCAATGTTGTCTCATTCATTCTGAATAAAACGAGACAAATTTCATCAAAAAATAATGAAAATTGGTGAAGTTATAACGCTTTTCCCAAAAAAAGTCAACTCAACCTAGCGGGCGCTTCGGAGGAACAATGTGTATAAAAATAAGAGTATATTGCTTTCTTCTGACAAAAAGTTTGTCATTTATGCCACATATTAATATTGTCTCAATAATACTGAATAGAACGAGACCAATTTCATTAAAAAATAATACAAATTGTTGAAGTTATAACGCTTTTCCCAAAAAAAGTCAATAAAACCATGGGAGCACTATAAGAAGAAGAGCATATTCCTGACTTATACACACAGCTACTCCGGAGCGCACGCAAGGTTGANCCTGAAACTGAAATTTTCGCCTTTTGATCGTGTTTTTCGGATTTTGACGCCAGTTTTTCGGTACAACTTACAAAATTTCTGTCATGAATGCCACATATCAATGTTGTCTCATTAATACTGAATAAAAAGAGACAAATTTCATTAAAAAACTATGAAAATTGTTGAAGTTATAACGGTCATTCCAAAAAAAGTCAATTCAACATTGCGAGCGCACCGGAGTAACAGTAGGAATATGCTCTTATTCTTATAGTGCTCGCAATGTTGAATTGACTTTTTTTGGAATAACCGTTATAACTTCAACAATTTTCATAGTTTTTTAATGAAATTTGTCTCTTTTTATTCAGTATTAATGAGACAACATTGATATGTGGCATTCATGACAGAAATTTTGTAAGTTGTACCGAAAAACTGGCGTCAAAATCCGAAAAACACGATCAAAAGGCGAAAATTTCAGTTTCAGGTGTAAAAATTTTGTCCTTTTTGCCTAAAAAAATCGAAGATATATTTTTTTTTCAAAAGTTACAACCTTTAACTATTGAAAAACATCGGCAATTTTGAAATCGGTTTAAAAAAACGAGTTTAGGAATTTTTAAGCGCAAAAATGTCCCGAAAACTGGTTTTGTTAAAATAAATCAAGAATTTTAGGGTGTTAAACAATTTTTTATACACGGTTTTGTGTAATACTCGAACAGTTAAACAATTCCTACTATTTCACTATAAAGGTTCAGAATCACTGTTGCACTCTGTTATATTTAATTGTGAAACAAAGCTATGTCAAAATACTTTTGTCCACTCACAATTTTGAATTTTTATTTTTATTTTGTAAACCTTAATATGAAATGAATTTTTTTCCCCTATATTATGATCTACTCTACTGTTGTATATAAATATATTTTTTTCATTGACTTTTGATAAATAAAAAACATTTAATCACAGAAAAATGTGTAACTTTTTTAATGTCAAAATATTTTTGTCCACCATTGTATTATATTTTTGGTCAAAAGTGTGCAACGCAGTGAAGGAGACATCTCCGACCCTATAAAGTATATATATTCTTGATCAGGATCACCTCCTGAGTCGATATGAGCATGTCCGTCTGTCCGACGGTCCGTCTGTCCGTCTGTCCGTTTCTACGCAAACTAGTCTCTCAGTTTTAAAGCTATCGAGTTGAAACTTTGCACACACCCTTCTTTCCTTTGCAGGCAGTATATAAGTCGGAACGGCCGGGATCGGTCGACTATATCCTATAGCTGCCATATAACTGATTGATCGGAAATGCCATAACTTTGGAGTTTTTTAAGTTAGAGGGTTGGGACTTTCCACACATGTTATATTTGACCAAAATATCTTATGTACAAAATTTCAGAAGGATCGGCCGACTATATCCTATAGCTGTCATAGAACGATCGGAATTGGCATAACTTTGGTGTTTTTTAAGTTAGCGAGATGGGACTTGGTACAGATTACTTTTTGGGCAAAATAATTCAATATGCCAAATTTCATAAGGATCGGCCGACTATATACGATCCGCTATATGTCTAATAATATAAGATGCGTGGCGCCACCTAGCGGACTGCGACTCAACTGCAAGGGTATATAAGCTTCGGCTCCGCCCGAAGTTAGCTTTCCTTTCTTGTTTTTTTAATTTTATTCAGCTTTGACACTTGAGAAAACTTTGAATGAAAGCTTGATATAAGGTGTGACCGCATTTTTTTTATACTCTCACAAGGTATATTATTTTTCTCCAGATGTGTGTAATGTGTGTATTTTTCTCCAGATGTGTGTAATGCATTTAAGGAATTGTGAGAATTTTATAATAAAATTAATTTCTTGTGATAAAAATGTTAATTTGTATATTTATAATCCAAATCTATCCTTCTCACTTTAAAAATACCGAATTGTGTCATTTACGATAATGCAGTTATATAGCTGCCATATGATATGCCATAGGATATAGTCTGCCGATACTTATAAAATTTAATGGATCGTATTGGTTTCTCTAAAATGATCTGCCGATTAATAAATTCGATTTAATAAATCGATAGAATAGTTAGAAAAGAAGAATTTCTATGTTCTCGTAAGAAATTATGTATGTTTTTATATATGCCCAGGAAAAAGATTTATTGTGATAGAGCGCATTGCAAATCGAACGTAAAACCCAAAGATGGTCATGAAGGAATAAATCTTACTACAATGGCTACGGAAAAGAGAAGTCCAACTTCTAGTCCTATTAGGAACCTTTTTAACGGTAAGCATATTAGTAAACGAAGGCCATCTACATCACCATGATTAAGGTTATGTACAAAACCCAGCATCGTTATACGACTTTTTAAAGTGCGTAATTTTATTAGTAAGAGCTTATTATGTTAAGTGGGAGAGTGAAGATTTCCATCCCAGTTAAGTCTCCCAAGATCAAATACTACGAATTTCTTTTTGACTTCTAAAAAATAAAGTATTCCGCTCGTACGACCTGAAGTCCATCGTTAATCGATGTACTTACGTCCATCTGTATTAATGTTTGAGCCAAATCAATGAGCTCCGAATGGCCAGACACAATCTCATTGAGCCGTCAGTCTTGCCTTCGTATCCGTTGGTTTTAGGCTGTGCCTAGGGATTAAGGGGTTTGATTCGGATCCCATGGATGATTGATTTTATACCCTTCCAGAGGGTATTATGATTTTGGTCAAAAGTGTACAACGCAATGAAACGCACATCCTTATTTTGTTTGCAGGCAGTATATAAGTCGGAACGGCCGAGATCGGTCGCCTATATCCTATAGCTGATATTACTGATTGATCGGAAATGCCTTAACTTTGGTGTCTTTTTTTTTGCAATCTAATTCTGCCAAATTTCATATGGGTCGGCCAACTATATCCTATAGCCGCCATGTAACTGAACGATCGGAAATGGCACTACCTTATCTGCAAGAGTATATCAACGTCGGCTCTGCCCGAAGTTAGCTTTCCTTTCTTGTTTCTTTCCTTATAGCTTTCCTTTTAAGTTTTAACGGTTGAACTGCTTGCATTCAGGTTGTGATCCAAGAGAAAGAGATTACGTCGGGGTCACCGAATGTTCGTCCGTAGAGCGTTATGCAGCCTCTATGGTCGAACTTGAATCGTCGAACTCTGGTCCTTTCATGTACTCTGGCCAAAAACTTGCTGCACAAATGTTATTGATCATCTGCTCGGGTACACGTATTTTGAAAGATGACACGTGCCCAGTACAGGTCTCTTTTAAATTTAGTAATGTTCGCACCTTTATGTCAGTTTTGGCTTTGATGTAAGCCGAGATATCAATCTCAGAAGTATATGGGGAAAGCCGGGAAACAAATATGTGTTTCGAAGGTGGGATCGCCTTCAAGGATTATGGTGTCGCTGTAACTAATACTGCAGCATCAGTTCGTACCGGGAGTCCGGACGGTTAATTATCCTGTTGGGTGACTTTCAAGGGGGTTTAAATTAATGGGTATGGTGGTATCACTTAAAGCGATACCATAGAGGAAATATCGGAAAATTGCTCATTTATACTGATTGCTCATTTCGCAAGCCGAATTTTTCGCAGCCCTTGGGGTGGTCAGAGATATAAGCGACTGGATAATTGTCGGCTGAGAAGGCTACAAATTATTTTCCAAGCCCCAAGTACCGCCCCAAGCACATAACTAACACCGGATTTCTTACGCTTTGGACTCACTTAGCAGCTTATATTGTCTCATTACAATACTCATCTAAAAATCGAAAACATATTCATTACGATACAATAACTCTTAATCAACAATCTTAAACAATAAGAGTGAGAAACTAGTGTAAAAAATATAAATAAGAATCATTATCGTACGAAAATAATAGCAAAAACAAAAAGAGGAAGATGCAGAGCAGAGCTATGCTTGAAAAAAATATACAAATTTAAAAATTTACTCCTAGTATACCACTGCATTCCATTGGTTTAAACATACACAAATGAATATTTGAAAAAGGAAATTAAGTCAGTAATATATTTATCCGATACATCTTGCGCAATAGATTAGTTTATCTTACGTTTTTAACTAATGGTGGGATAAAATTATTAAAAAATTGATAACGACAACGACAAATACGTTCACTCGATTCAACTTTATAATTCGCAACAGGTATCGAATTCAGGACGTGCTGAACTAACAGGACGTGCTAACCGTTGCGATAAATCCAATTGCATTATTTTTTGCTTCCATCTGTAGAAGTTCTATCCTCTGAACACTTTTGAATCTCAGCAAATCTATGTGATTCGAACGTTGGAATGAATCCAATGAAGAGTTACTTCTGAATCGATTCTTTCGCAGGCTCCATAGGCTCTGATCGATGCATCAAAAAAGACATAAATTTGAATTGGTGCCATCGGCTCGGTAATCACGAATCTCTATATTAAGATAACTTCTAACTGCGTCAAGAAAAACTGTATTTTGTTCCAAGGTGTTTCAAAGTGCAGAGGATTCGACTCATCTTAATCTAGATTATTGATTCACAGTTCCTGCAACAGGATATTTCCTTTATTAGGTATTAGGCTCAATAAGCCATAAGTTCAAATAGCTTTGATGTCGCTGAAAGAAAGCTAAGTCGCTTAGTCGCCCTTCGATCCATGACTGAAGCATCAATTAAAAATTTAAATACATCATCTTTAGAAACAAAAGCGATTCCTATAGCTTTAGTCAACTTTGAGTCCGGGGGGTTCTTTTTCCACACTATCAATTACTATTGCCTATCTGCTTTATTCACCATTACTTGACGATGTATCTTTTTTTATGACAGCTATCAGAGCGAATTTGTTTAGCCGAATCTGAAGAGGAGTTGAGTACAGCTCTTCCTGAATTGTTGGTCTCACTATCAACAAATCATATAGGCATTTTTGTGTGGATGTCTAACAGGACGCCTCAAAAACGACTCGTAGTTTACTCGGTGTGCTTTGAGGCCGTAAGACACACTGGTGGGGTTTACCGTAGTGTGGAGTAGGTGAGCTTGCATGGGACATATGACATTCGTCATATAGATTCGCATTCTTCCATAAGTTCTTAATACATTTTCTTTATATTCGGATCTCGATACAATCTTCTCTCGAGCGATAGAAAACGGTGTTTGGCTATCTCGAATCAGTATCCAAAATGCTTGGATCCGACTAAAATGGAAGTCTGAATTCAAATCGACCTGAAGGCAATTGAATAGAAATTTGACCGCCGTAAGTGTTTAGGAACTATCGAAACCTAGTTTATAAGTTAGCCCATATTGTCATCCTTATATTTTCTATACCAACTAGCTTTACAATCCACAACATGTATACTCACACACACATATCTTTAAGTTCCACAAATGTAAATTTTCTTTAGTACCAATTAGACAGCGAAACTGACAAGAACATATAACTCTACAGTCCACTACTCATTCGTCTCATCGGTTGGGGATCATTGTTTGGTCCTTCGCATCCGGATTTGTTTTGTAGTTTTCTGTGCATTGGTTCTCATTTTGTAATTGTTTCTCGGCATGGAGCAATTAAAAGCATTGACAAAAGGGCGCGCCAGACTCAAGGCCAATATCACAAGGAGCTTGGCTTGGGCTGAGGACGCGCAGCAATCGAACGCCACACGGGCAGAGGTGTCTTCGCGGCTGGAGCATCTCAACACAATTTGGAAAGACTTCACAAGATTTGGTGATGAAATAGCTATGCTAGATGAAGTAGATGGCTATGTGGACCCAGAGAATGACAACATATTCTACGAGGAAAAATATCTAAGGGCACATGCATTACTTTCGGCGATGGTAGGTACAAGACCTAGTCCATCAGTTGTGAATAGTGAAAACGGCAGCGGCGTGCTGCAAAGTAATGACGCAATAATAAGTTTGCTTCAACAACAACAACAACTCTTCGAGCAGTTGGCGGCAAATCGAGCCACTGCAAACATGTCGAGACCTGAAGGAGGAGACACCTACGCGGCGAATTCAGGTAGTGCTCAAATGGTAGGGGCATCAGCTCAAAGCGAATTGCCTAAAATTCAAATAAAACGGTTCGCTGGCAATTATTCAGAGTGGCCAGCTTTCAAAGACATATATGAGAGCACAATTCACAGCAAGGCAAATTTGACAAATACGCATAAATTTCATCATTTAAAATCTCTTCTGATCGACGAGGCTGCGAATCTGGTACGTCATTTGGCTATCACGGATTCAGCTTACAACACTGCGTGGGAGCGACTTAATGAAAGATATAATCGTCCACGGCATATCGTGAATTCACTATTGGAGCAGTTTATGAAGCTGCCAACAACAACAAGGTCGGATACAGCAACATTACGAAAGGTGTCAGACGGCGCAAATGAAATAGTGCGTGGTCTGGATGCCATAGAGGAAACAGGACGAGATTGTTGGATCATCTACTTGACGCTGGAGAAGCTGGATGCAGATACTCGACGCAGGTGGATCGAGCGCAGTGTGGAGACAGACTCACCCACACTGGAGGAATTCTTCAAATTTTTGGATGCACGTTGCGAGGAACTAGAGCTCAGCAAGCGTGAAACAATCGGAGGCAAGACTACAGCCTCAATCGGTGACAAGACAAGGAAGGTCACACATTCGCTGGTTGTCCTTGAAGGAAACAAGTGCAGCAAATGTCATTCTACAGAGCATCGTCTGTATGGATGCCAACAATTCTTGGATATGTCAGCAGGACAGAGGTTTTCGTTTGCCAAGGAAAACGCTCTATGTTACAATTGTCTGAATCCTGGTCATGGGGTCAGAAAATGCAAATCGACGTTCAAGTGCAGACAATGTAAAGGTCAGCATCACTCACTGTTGCACCTACAACGCACGCAACAGGCTATTGGAACAATCTCTCAAACTGGTGAGGATCAGGAGGATCCTAGCGCACACATCTCAACGGTAACTACGAGTCACATCGCACAAGCAGAAGGTTCTGCAGCAATTGTATGTGCACAAGGCAGTGCAAATTCACAACAATCAACTGGATGGAACAGGAGCACCTTACCCACGGCCATGGTAAACGTTCGCAACGCAAATGGAGATTTGGTAGCATGCCGACTCCTATTGGACACGGGTTCAGAACTGTCGTACATATCTGAACGCTGTATACAAACTCTTGGTTTGGCTCGTACGCCATCACGCATACTGGTTACGGGAATTTCATCAATCAAAGCAGACACTACAAGGGGATGCAGCACTATACGCATCCAATCCCGTATTTCGCAAGATCAGCTGGTAGTCCAGGCTCATGTGCTTGGAAGGATTACATCATCATTGGAAAGGCAGGCCATCGACGAGTCTGCACTTCGAGTTTTCAACGATCTACAACTGGCAGATTCACAATTTAGCACAAATGCCCCAATTGACATTCTTTTGGGTAGCGAACACGTTTGGAGCGTTATAACTGGGAGAAAGATCTACGACAACAAAGGAAAGCTCATTGCTATATCATCAATTTTCGGATGGATAATTACATCACTGCTTTCATCACGCGCATGCAGCGCTACGGCACTTACAACGACAATAGACATCGATGCTTATCTCAGAAGGTTCTGGGAACTAGAGAGCATACAACGCAAAGCAGAAGTCCAACCTGAAGACGAGGAGGTGGAGAAACACTTTCTTGCAACACACACTCGAGACGAACAAGGCAAGTACATCGTGGAACTTCCGTTTAAAGTATCCGAAACACAATTCGCAGATACACTTCAAGGAGCGCTGCAGAGGTTCAAATCAGTTGAACGACGTTTGGCACAAAATCAACAATTACGTAACGACTACGTGAAGTTCATGAGGGAATACCAGGAGCTAGGACATATGCGAGAAATCTCACCGAGCGAAATTCCCAAGGGTAGGAATTTCTACTTGCCACATCATCCCGTATTGGGTCGGAAACTTAGAGTGGTTTTCGACGGCTCATATCAAGACGCCAAAGGCATGGCATTAAACGACACGCTCTCGATCGGACCGAGTATTCAGCGAGACCTGTTTGCTGTGTGCTTGCGATTCCGTATGTACAAATACGTCTTTTCAGCGGATATAGTTAAGATGTTCCGTCAAATCTGGGTGAGCGAAAAACATAGAGACTATCAGAGAATCGTATGGAGAGAGGATCCGTCAGATCCTATCAAGCACTTCCAACTATGCACGGTGACGTATGGAACATCATGCGCACCATTTCTAGCAGTCAGAGTGCTAGAGCAACTCGCTGCTGACCATAAGCACGAGTTTCCGAACGCAGCAAAAATCGTGTTGGAGGACTTCTATGTAGACGACGTTCTCACTGGAGCAAATAGTGAGGATGAGCTGCTACGCAACAGGGACGAACTGGTCCAACTGATGTCCTGTGCTAACCTGGAGCTCGGGAAGTGGGTATCGAATACCAAACGCATCAAACCAAAGGATAACACGGATTCCTCACAATCACCAGTCAAAGTGCTAGGGCTGCATTGGCACCCTGGAGAGGACACATTGTCGTACAATGTAAACCTATCGAAAGACCCTCGCTGCACCAAAAGGCAAGTGTTGTCGGATGTCTCACGTATATTCGACCCTCTCGGTCTATTAGCACCAATCGTAGTTCAATTCAAAATACTATTTCAAAAACTCTGGCTGTTGAATTTGAATTGGGACGACGAACTACCGAGCAAACTAGCAGATAACTGGCTCAAATGGCGAGCTGATCTGGACAACCTTCACAAGCTCCAGATACCTCGCTTAGTTAAAAGCGACCCACAGAAAATCGAATTGCACGGATTTTCAGATGCATCCACCAAGGCGTACTCAGCGGTGGTATACAGCCGAGTGGTTAACGACGATGGAACCATTTCGGTCGCCATACTTGCAGCAAAAACAAGAGTGGCACCTTTGAAGCAGCAGTCTTTGCCGCGCCTGGAACTATGTGGCGCACTTCTACTGAGTCAACTTCTGCAAACCATAAAAGCTGGACTAATGAACAACGACGTAACGATCTACGCATGGAGTGATTCGACGATAGTCCTGTCATGGTTATCGTATTTACCAGCCCAACTCAAGACGTTTGTTGGGAACCGCACTTCAGAAATCCTCGAAACCATTCCGAAGCATGCATGGCGGCATGTAGACTCAAAATCGAACCCAGCGGATTGCGCATCCCGTGGCTTGGGAGTATCCGAGCTCATTGACTTCCAATTATGGTGGACGGGTCCTTCATGGCTGAGGGACAAGGAACAATTCTTGGAAAGGTTGAACAATACTCATAACTGTACTTCTCTTTCAGACAAACGCATACAAGACGAAGTCAAAACTACCTGCCTAGCTGCGCAGACGAATGTCACGACGGACAACCCATGGGATAAGCTTCTCAATCGCAACTCATCTTGGCTGAAGCTTATACACACACTTGCTTACGTTTTGCGCTTCATTCATCGCATGAAGCACCCATCTTCGAAACAAACATCGAACTCTCTAACATTCGATGAGATCAAGGCAGCAAGGATTCGATGGCTGCAACACGCTCAAGCTGGTTTTCAACAGGAGTTCCAGTTGCTACGCGCAAACAAGGCTCTAGGGGGCCAATCTCAATTGGTCAAGCTCTCACCAATCATCGACAAGGACAACCTGCTAAGAGTGGGTGGACGAATCCAACATTCACAGTTGTCAGCAGAGGCGAAGCATCCTATTTTGCTTCCAAAGAATCATCGGATCACATATTTGATCATTGAACATGAGCATCGTTTTAATTTGCATCCTGGAGTCTCATCTCTCTTCGTCATTGTTCGACAAAGGTATTGGATTTTCGGCGCACGAAATTTAATACGCAAAATCACACACAACTGCCTGGCTTGCTTTCGGCAAAGGTACAACACAATGCATCAACGTATGGCAGATTTACCGAGCGTACGTATCACGCAAGCACTTCCGTTCGTAAACACCGGATGTGACTACGCAGGACCCATTCTTCTAAAGGACGCAAAGGTGCGTAAACCACGTATCAGCAAGGGCTACATATGCCTATTCGTTTATATGGTCACTTCGGCGATCCATCTTGAACTCGCCACGGACCTATCCACGGAAACATTTCTGGCGGCGTTGCGACGATTTTTCTCGATACAAGGCAAATGCAATCACATGTACACCGACAATGGTACAAATTTCATCGGAGCGAAGCGATCCCTCGATGAAATGCAGCAACTCTTAAGTTCATCTCAACACAAAGATCAAATCGTAAATACCCTTGCAGACGAAGGGATTCAATGGACATTCATCCCACCACGTGCTCCGCATTGGGGAGGAAAGTGGGAATCTGCAGTTCGATGCGTAAAGCTGCATCTTCGACGAGTAATTGGAAACACCACATTGACATATGAACAAATGCGCACCTTGCTTGCGCAAATTAGCGCTGTCGTGAACTCACGACCCCTATGCTACACCTCAGATACAGATGACAGCTATCTATCACCAGCCCATTTTCTCATCGGAAGACCATTCACGACAATACCGGAGGCAGATCTTGGCCACATTCCTGTGGGCCGACTGGGATACTGGCAGAGTATCCAATCCATGTATCAAGGCTTCTGGAAACAATGGCACCAGGAGTATCTGACAAGTCTACAGCAACGTCCTAAGTGGACCACGACCACCCCTAACATTTCGCTCGGCAGCGTTGTGCTCGTCAAGGAGTCCAACACACCACCATCATCATGGCATCTAGGGAAGGTGATCGACACTTTCCAAGGAAAGGACAATATGGTTCGAGCAGTCAGGATCAAGACGGCAGCAGGAGAATTGACCCGGCCAATAACCAAAATTGCGAAACTACCCAGTTCAGAAACCGTGTTTCAGGGTGGCCCGGGATGTTTAGGAACTATCGAAACCTAGTTTATAAGTTAGCCCATATTGTCATCCTTATATTTTCTATACCAACTAGCTTTACAATCCACAACATGTATACTCACACACACATATCTTTAAGTTCCACAAATGTAAATTTTCTTTAGTACCAATTAGACAGCGAAACTGACAAGAACATATAACTCTACAGTCCACTACTCATTCGTCTCATCGGTTGGGGATCAGTAAGTTAGATCTGTATTTATTTAGGTTTTATTTGAGTTCACAGAATATTAATTAAACGTATATTCCCGATGGGCTGGTCTTGCGTTGGTAGCAAAAATGTGACTGACTTAAATTTACGTGGCTTTAGCATAGGAACAAGCTTTGAATAAGAAAGGCTTAAAATAAGATAAGATAAACATACAGTACAACGGAGAGCTCAAATCGTATGCACTTTCAAAAAAAGGAGCTGGGCTTCAAAAAAAAGAAAATATAATTTTCATAGAAAATTTTAGCAAAAGAGAAAGATAAAGTGTAAGCTTAAATACAGGGTATCTCGTCCCCAAACAGCAATATTCTAGTATGATTTCGATAAGGTTCCTTACACAACTCCTGCTCAGGCGACAAAAATCTTTTAAGACGATTGAACTTCCTAAGTACCTTGTTTTATTTGACCAACGGACAAAAGTTCGAAAATTGACTCAGCTCCAATTAACATATCTATTCTCTGAAGTTCATAAAAATATTGGTCTGCTAATGGTAAATTCTTTGGTAGGGTCCAATCTTTCAAGTTTACTGAGTGGTCAGGGTAGCCTGAAATGGTTCTCAAAATCCAAAAGTCGAACAGAAACTCACTACCATTAATTCTAAACTTCATCACGTTGTGTATCTTTTTCTTTACTTGGGAATTAGCTTGACCAATTCCAAGCAAGTTGTAGCAAGTTCCTGTAAGCGTTGAGCAAGATTTTCTGTAATCAAATTCATTTGTGACCCTGAGTCAAGTAATGCTCGTTCCAATATGTGCTCGAGATTTATTTTTCCGCCCGTGCACAGCTACGCTGTCCCTCCGAGAACCGTTACGTTCCTCGTCGTCTCCGCTTTCTCTCAGCAGCGTTACCCCCTTCGCTCCCGAACCTGCCCCTCCTAGCCACCTATGTTGGCATGTGCGAGATTCAATCTCCTTACACAAGACTAAGCAACTTAAGGCTTTCGTTTAGCAATAGCGCCAAGTACCTAGGGGTTGTACTAGACAGAAAGCAAAACTTGAACCTAAACATAGATGAAAGGCCAAAGATGGCTACTATTGCCCTCTTTACCTACAAAAAAGCAATTGGAGTAAATTTTCTCCCCAAATACATGTCTCCCTATAAAGTAAGCTGGATCTACACGGTCATAGTCAGACCTATACTTTATGGTGGTATACTATACCTTCTGTCGTAGTTCGCAGACTACCCAAACGTCTTACTTATGCAAGTAGTGTATCCGCAAATACACTTAATGTTTCTGCAAATACCCTAGATAACGAATCCTCCATAAAACCAGTATACCCTGCCATACCTATCAAATCATATATAAACAACATTCCAGAGCCTACTGTGGGAATAATTCAAATAGGCTAGACACAAACCCTTTCCCATAGCATTATCATTGGCATCCAGACATAAACATAGACATAAACCATTCACACGCCTTTATCGACGACAGTAGACGTAGACATCAAACCCTTTTGCTCCAAATTCATAAACAAGTGCCCATCCTGGGAACCTACATGTCAGCATAAAACTCTGACCAATCAAAACTATTCAACCAAAGTCCATCTATGCTGCCAGCGTCGCTGTCACCAATAAAAGCTATAGTTATAAGAAAATTGAATTTGTAAAATCAGTTTATAATCAACGATCAATCCAATAGGATATATTTATAACTCATTCTTGAATTTAATAATAAAATTTATAAAATAAAAATCCTAATTTTTATTTTTTTATTTTAAATCGGGAATTAAAACATATAATTTGCAAAGAAAGACAACTCGTGCCACAAAACTTTTCCAATTCCAACTTTACACTAAAAACTATGCGAATATTTTTAACATATTAATACATATTGGGTATTACATACAACATACATATTGACTTATTCCATAATATATTGTGCAATATAATTACATTTTTATTCCCTTGCAGAGTGTATTAAAATTTTGGTCAAAAGTGAGCAACGCAGTGAAGGAGACATCTCCGACCCTATAAAGTATATATATTCTTGATCAGGATCACCTCCTGAGTCGATATGAGCATGTCCGGCTGTCCGTTTGTCTGTCGGTTTCTACTCAAACTAGTCTCTCAGTTTTAGAGCTATCGAGTTGAAACTTTGCACACATCCTTCTTTTCCTTGCCGGTAGTACATAAGTCGGAACGGCCGGGATCGGCCGACTATATCCTATAGCTGCCATATAACTGATTGATCGGAAATGCCATGGGGACTTGGTACAGATTCTATTTTGCACAAAATAATCTGATTTGCCAAATTTCATATGGATCGGCCGACTATATACGATTTGCTATATATCTAATAATATAGGATGCGTGTCGCCACCTAGCGGACTAAGACTCAACTGCAAGGGTATATAAACTTCGGCTCCGCCCGAAGTTAGCTTTTCTTTCTTGTTTTTATACCCTTGCAGAGGGTATTATAATTTTGGTCAAAAGTGTGCAACGCAGTGAAGGAGACATCTCCGACCCTATAAAGTATATATATTCTTGATCAGGATCACCTCCTGAGTCGATATAAGCATGTCCGTCTGTCCGTCGGTCCGTCTGTCCGTCTGTCTGTTTCTACGCAAACTAGTCTCTCAGTTTTAAAGCTATCGAGTTGAAACTTTGCACACACCCTTCTTTCTGTTGCAGGCAGTATATAAGTCGGAACGGCCGGGATCGGTCGACTATATCCTATAGCTGCCATATAACTGATTGATCGGAAATGCCATAACTTTGGTGTTTTTTAAGTTGGAGGGTTGAGACTTTCCACACATGTTATATTTGACCGAAATATCTTGTGTACAAAATTTCATAAGGATCGGCCGACTATATCCTATAGCTGTCATAGAACGATCGAAATTGGCATAACTTTGTTGTTTTTTAAGTTAGAAAGATGGGATTTGGTACAGATTCTATTTTGGGAAAAACAATCTGATTTGTCGAATTTTATAAGGATCGGCCAACTATAGCCTATAGCTGTCATATAACTGATTGATCGGGAATGCTATAACTTCGTTGTTTTTCAATTTAGAAGGATGGGAGTTTCAATGGATTCCTCTTTTGGCAAAATAATTCGATATGCCAAATTTCATAAGGATCGGCCGACTATATACGATCCGCTATAATAATATAAAATGCTTGGCGCCAACTAGCGGCTGCAACTCAATTGCAAGGGTATATAAACTTCGGCTCCGCCCGAAGTTAGCTTTCCTTTCTTGTTATTCTAATAAAATATAAAAATAAACTACTGTGGATATGTCACTCCCCTGAATCTTGCCTGTCCCCAATGAGAAATTTTTAAGTATAATGCTAGATTTCTTCTGTGTTGATTTGAGTTGGTATATCATCAATACAAATTTTAGGTGTGTGTTCGTTTTGCTTAGAATACTTTACAATGAATTATTTAGAAATATTTTTAAACTTATAGATCAGATGCAATATTATGCTTAGGATTGTGAGTACAATCAATTTAATGTTCCCATGTTAAATATTACAATGTATTTCAAATTATTTTCATTTTGGTATATATTGGTATTTTGAGTTGCAGTGGATGTCGCTGTTGTTGCAGAAGTTGCAGCACTGCTTGTTGTTGGTGCAAAATTTGGTTCCGCCATTGGAGGGGGGGTTGTACACTGCGAACTCCATCACGCGGGAGTCGGAGTAAACAGAGTGGGCGAGCAAGACCATGCCCTATGGCTTTCAGCGGTCAGTAGAGCCGGCTTGCTCTTAATCGAAGATTTTTCCATTTCGATATCGCGGGTTGAAAGGTAAGAGTAAAAGCCGTTTCTTTGGTTCACTGAGCGTCTACGATCGTTCTTTTGATCGTTGCTCAATGAACTCATTGCGTGGCACTTATTTTTTTAGAACAATGCACTAGTTTTTCACAACTGTTAGAAAAAGCTTGTCTATTGCTTTTAATAAATTGTGGTTAGGCGTCTTTTCGCTTATATTGGGTTACCCCAGATTTTTTTTTTGTGCTTCAGTTTTTCTGGAGCTCGGGCAAAACACGTCGGCGTAGTTCGGTAGTTCGTCGTTTTAATGACTGAACACTTTTGACCAAAATTACTTTACACACTTTTGACTCTCTGCAAGGATATAAAAAGACCAACAAAGGATCCGGTGAGTATGCCGGAGAATTGGACCAACCGCGGCAATACACGTCAGTCAGCAGAGCCCATGGACTGGAATTCATCATCGTCCAGGTCCAGGCAATATCCACAATTTAGAAAAAACCTAAATGTAGCACAGCATCAAAGTTCGCAGGCAAACAATTCAAAAGACGACAGCGACTCAGTCGACTCGCATGGCCTTCTCAATTTATTAGAGAACGGTCCCGACTACCATTCATCGAACGATGGTTGGTTGTGAGAACTTTAAAGACTTTTATTGACACAGGGGCAGCGAAAAGTTATATAAATCCCGTAAAGGAGCTTTAATATATAAAGCCAGTAGCCTCACCATTTCGCGTGAATTCAATTCACGGATCCAACGGCATAGATAACAAGAAAGGAAAGCTAACTTCGGGCGGAGCCGAAGTTGATATACCCTTGCAGTTCAGTCGCAGTCCGCTAGGTGGCGCCACGCATTTTAAATTATTAGATATATAGCGGATCGTATATAGTCGGCCGATCCTTATGAAATTTGGCATATTGAATTATGTTGCCCAAAGAGGAATCCATTGAAACTCCGATCCTTCTAACTTGAAAAACAACGAAGTTATGGCATTTTCGATCAATCAGTTATATGGCAGCTATAGGATATAGTCAACCGATCCCGGCCGTTCCGACTTATATACTGCCTGCAAAGGAAAGAAGGATGTGTGCAAAGTTTCAACACGATAGCACCACATATTAAGTTCAGAAAAATAAAATTATGTACGGTTCCGTTTCTGAAGACCTGCAGTTCCTTGACTGCGACAACGTAACCTTTACCAACATAAAGGACATAGTTGTTCCAAAGTCAGTGAAAAAGGAGTTAATCGAAATTATGAAAAAAAGATCTAAAGTCTTTTCCGACGCAACCCAAGCCTTGCCGTACAACACAAATGTTGTAGCAACTATTTTTACTATATGTAAGATAACAACCCAGAATACTCTAAAACGTACCCACACCCAATGTGCGTCGCAGAGTTTGTTAATAAATAAATAAAAGACCTACTGAAGGCTAATATTATATTTTTTCCCAGTCGAGATCACCGTACAACAATCCAACTTGGGTGGTCGATCAAAATGGATTAGATGAGACAGGTATTAGGAAAACGGGTTTGGTAATCGACTTCAGGACACTTCACGAAAAAACAATTCCCCGATCCCCCCGGCTATCTCCGATTTCTCCTCGCGGAGCAAGATTGTGGAAAAACCTCATTTTGAGTCGACGGAGGAAAGTATGAATTCTGCCCTTTGGATTAAAAAATGCCGGTAGCATTTTTTAAAAGGCAATCGATGATGTCTTGAGAGAGCAAATAGAGAAATCATGTTACGTCTATATGGACGATGTCATCAGCTTTTCGGAAAACGAAAAAAATCATGTCAAATACTGAAACTGGGTTCTGAAAAAATTTAAGCCAAGACAACATGACCATCTCACAAGAGAAACCCATTTTTTGAAAGAAAGTGTCCAATACCTCGGCTTCTTAGTGACCCGAAACTGGGCTACAACTCACCTTGAAAAGGTAGCAGCCATTAGGAAATGTGTTTATTATCCCTAAGATTATCCGACAAGCTTATTCTCGCTAAGATCATTCAGTACTTGCCAGCTATTATAGATGTTTCATAAAAGATTTCGCTTCAATAGACAGGCCACTTCAGACCACCAGCCACCTCTAAAACCCTTAAAGACTGCAAAACTGGTTCCGCAACTAACGAAAGGGAGTTGCCCTCTATAATTTGGACTTTAGGAAAATTAAGGCAGTATTTGTATGGCACTCGTGACAAAAGAGTCTATACAAACCATAAGCCGCTATAGTTCGCTGTCTCGGACAAGAACCCAAATGACAAACTAAAGCGTTGGAAGGAATTTATAGATGACTGCTGCGCAAAACTCATCCTGAGGTACCCCGGGAAAATATGCTATAAAAACGTCCGTCCTCTTCCTCTCTTTATCTTAAAGCGGACGGTTGTGTTTTTTTTGTGCGCATTACGGTTTTGTTTAAATTTGTAATAAGCTTTCTATAAACAATCGATGTTTATTTCTTAACATACATATATAAGAACAAATTGCAATTTCCTAGATCCGTATCGCTTCGCGTGTGCAGTAATATATTTGGAAGTAAAATAATAATTTGTTTAATTTTCCTTCCAAACATAGCCCTGCTCTGCTTCTTCATCTCCTACGGTGTTGTTGCTATTATTTTGCTTCTACTCTCGCCCAATAGAGATTCTTATCTCTATTCCTTTGAATCTTACTAACTTGCACTAACTGCTCTCTTTAATCTCCCCCTTTCGTTTCCTTGGTACAGTGGTTCAAGGTTCCTCAATAATAAAATCAAATAATATTTTAAATTAATTATTAATTTTTTTAATAAATTAATTATTAATTTTTT
>JAJJHT010010758.1:339632-408678 GCA_021223865.1 Drosophila pandora
CGGCGGCACCAAAACCCTTGCAGGTGATCCCACCATCGAAACACATTTTTGTTTCCCGGCTTGCCCCTGATACTTCGGAGATTGATATCTCGGCTCACATCAAAGCCAAAGCAAAAGCCGACATAAAGGTGGTGGATATTACAAAACTCAAATATTCTTACACCAGGCACACGTCATCTTTCAAAATACGTGTGCCCTTGCAGATGTGCAAGACGATCTGTTCCGCCAGCTTTTGGCCAGAGAACATTTTCGTCCAAGAACATCAGCCAAGTACAGTGAAAAAAAAGATAACCAAACCTGTGATATACCTTCCACCTCATCTTCCTCAATTTCAAAATACTAATGTCTTCATTAACACTTACCTATCAGAATACTAGAGGGTTACGTACTAAACTTCCCAAACTGTATTCTGATAGTTCTTTCTTTGCATCTCACATTATTGTATTTACAGAAATTTTGTTAAAGCCGGAGATCTTAAGCTCCGAAGTTTTTCCTAGTAGAAACACCACTTTTAGATGTGATAGAACTTTGCGAAGGGGAGGAGGAGTGCTAATTTCGGTAGACTCCAAATTCGCTTCTGAAGAGGTAAAATCACAAGAGTTTGGTGACATTGAATTTCTTTGCATCAAAGTCACTTTGTCCGATCAATCTTTGTATGTAACCTGTTCGTACATACCACCTTCGTCCGAACTGCCAACATACTGGCAACATTTGTCCGCTATTCGTTAGGTTTTCGATCGTCTGTCTGATGGTGACCAGCTGATAGCTCTGGGTGACTTTAATATCCCAGAACTTATATGGTCAAATGTTGATAATTCACCGTCTTTACAGCTTAACTCCCACCATGACTTCCCTGAGGGCATGTTCGACATGTCACTCGGGCAAATTAACCACGTTAGAAATTCTTTAGGTCGGCTGTTGGACTTATGTTTCGTTTCTGATCCTGATGGAATTACTCTTTCCAGAACTTTTCCCCTTTCTAACCCTGAGGATCCATATCATCCGACTCTTGAGGTTTCAATCGAAAATAATTACTTTATTGACCTTAAGTCTATAGTTAAATCTCAGAAAGTTCGTTTCTTTCGTAAGGCTGACTTTAGGAAATTAAATAAGTTAATTTTGGAATTTTATTGGTCCGACTTACTGGCATGCGAGGATATAAAAATCGCATTACAAAAATTTTATTATACTTTGAACATATTTTTCGACGCTTGCGTGCCGTGGAAATATCCGTCCGCTTCAACGAATCCGCCTTGGTATACAAGGCACCTTATAAATTTAAAGAATAGTATGAGTAGACTTTTAAACAAACATAGATTATCTGGCTGTACAGTTAGTTATTCAAGATACTCAGTAGCTCGGTCCAATTTCACCGTGCATAACGCAGAGTGTTATAGGAGTTATATTCGCCGCTGCAGGATTCAGTTTACTTAGGATCCGAAGCAGTTTTATAACTTTGTAAACACTAAGCGTAAACATGTATCTTTTCCCCCACTGCTTACGTTTGAGAACTCTTATGCGAACACTGATAAGACAATGGCCGATCTCTTTGCACAGTTTTTTCAAACTACATATTCACCTAGCAGCAGCTCAGCTTAGCCTTACACTAATAATATCCAATCAGCCAACCTTATATTTTGCCCATCTTTCGATCATAGTGGTGTGTTATTCGCCAGGCCCACCGAGTAAAACTTCGATCTTTCCCCCTTATGTGGAAGGAATCCTTCATTATTCCGCTGCATAAAAAAGGGAAAAAATCTGACGCTACAAATTATAGAAGCAATTCTAAATGGTCAGCAATTCCAAAGCTTTTTAAAAAACTTATCACTCCGTAGTTCAATAATAACTCAACCACTACCAACTTATTGGAGCTAACATCTTTTATCACGGATGGTTTCCGGAATGGCTTTCAAACAGACGTCATCGACACTGACTTCAGTTAAGCATTTGACTCTGTTAACCATTCGCTTCTTATAAGTAAACTCAGTCTTTTGGGATTCCCAACTGATCTTATCTGGATTTCGAGCTACTTATCTGGGAGAACCCAACGTGTTTTCTTTAAAGATGTTACCTCGCGTTTAGTCCGCGCCACATCTGGGGTGCCCCAAGAAAGCCATCTTGGACCCCTACTTTTTACACTGTTTATTAACGACTTGCCCCTTGCCTTAACTAATTCACTTGTACTTATGTACGCTGATGACGTTAAGATATGCCTTCAGTATAAATTCACTAGCGCCCAGTCTAGACTTCAATCCGATTTGGATAATCTTCAAAATTGGTGTTTAGCAAATAAACTAAAGCTTAATGGATCGAAATGTAAACATATGTCCTTTTACCGTTCTAGTCCTCACCAGGCTATGTACTTTCTCTAAGGGAACGCCTTAGAATAATTAACTTAGGTTAACGATCTAGGTGTCCTATTAAATTTGAAACTTAAATTTACCGACCATATATCTACAATGGTTAATAAAGCTATCGGTGTGCTTGGTTTTATTAAAAAATGGTCAAAAGAATTTAATGACCCGTACATAACTAAAACGTTATATACATCACTGGTCCGTCCGATTCTTTGGTATGGATCGTGTGTCTGGAGTCCTCAATATGGAGTACACCAAGATCACATTGAATCTGTACAAAAAAACTTCCTTACTTTTGCGCTTAGGGGACTTAATTGGGATGCAAATCTTTACCTCCCCTCTTATCGTAGTAGACTTTTACTAATCAACTTACCATCATTAACAAACCGTAGAACGATGCTGGGTGTCATGTTTCTATATAATCTTATTTATGGAAATATGGACAGCCAGCATTTACTAACACGATTAAATTTTAACATTCCTAGTAGAAGGACTAGAAACTTTCGTCCTCTACTCCTTAGCCATTGTAGTTCGACATATGCCACACATATGAGAGACATATGTCTCTACCACATCTTGTCACTTTGTCTACTAATAATCTTAAATCGCTTATATTAACCGCCTTATCTGTGCAACACTCTTCCTCGTGATATTTTTCTCCAAATTCCTCGCTTATCTATCTCGGATCTATTCCCGCGATTCGAGCCGTACGTTACGCGGCAGCGTCCCTCGGTCGGTTGGACGGGAGGTGGGCTGTACGTATGCAGTGGGAACCGCGCACATAAAGGTGTACAAAATTGCATATAAAAATTATTCTAATTCGGCACGTGCCTGATTTTTTTTTTGTTTTTCTTGCACGTTTCGAACAAGAATATTTTTCGTCACTAAAATTGATATCAGATATTTTAAGTTTCGTCAAGAGGTTTTTATACCCTTGCAGAGGGTATTATAATTTTGGCCAAAAGTGTGCAACGCAGTGAAGGAGACATCTCCGACCCTATAAAGTATATATATTCTTGATCAGGATCACCTCCTGAGTCGATATGAGCATGTCCGTCTGTCCGTCTGTCCGTCTGTCTGTTTCTACGCAAACTAGTCTCTCAGTTTTAAAGCTATCGAGTTGAAACTTTGCACACATCCTTCTTTCCTTTGCAGGCAGTATATAAGTCGGAACGGCCGGGATCGGTCGACTATATCCTATAGCTGCCATATAACTGATTGATCGGAAATGCCATAAAGAAATATCTTGTGTACAAAATTTCATAAGGATCGGCCGACTATATCCTATAGCTGTCATACAACGATCGGAATTGGCATAACTTTGGTGTTTTTTAAGTTAGAAAGATGGGACTTGGTACAGATTCTATTTTGGACAAATGAATCTGATTTGCCAAATTTCATAAGGATCGGCCGAATATATACGATCTGCTATATATCAAATAATATAAAATGCGTGGCGCCACCTATCGGACTGCGGCTGAACTGCAAGGGTATATCAACTTCGGCTCCGCCCGAAGTTAGCTTTCCTTTCTTGTTTCTTGTCATTCTTAATACTTTGCGCGGAAAACTTTAACACCATGGTTCAATGATTAAGGTATCTGCCTTTTAATCGTAAGGTCGTGGGTTCGATACCAAACAAAAAAATTTTTATTATGGGTTGATTTTTGTTTACTTAAATTTTTTTTTTTTTTATCGCAGTCTCAAAAAAAACTGTTATATTCAATATTTTTTATTATCTAATTGAATAAAATACAATTTAATATCTGATTAAAACAATACCTTTTGATTGGAATAAAATTCATTTAGATCGGTTGCCCACAAAATATTTTTAAAATTAAAAAAAAAAAAACGTTTTTCCAAGTTTTCTAGGTAAACAAATTGTTGAATGTAAGGCTTTATTTTGGGTGTGCAATATAAAATAATAAATATTAGAAAAGTATTGGCGAAGTTGGTTTGCCTAGTTTTTTCAGCTTTTAATCCATGATTTGGCCCACAAACGGTGATGGCTGTAATTTAAGTAAAGCAGTGTTTTAATTATATGCATCATATATTCAGTGGAATGCATATGAAGCTTTTTACTCGTAAAATTTTGCATTTGTGAGTCTTCTCATTAATATATGAGACACTGAAAAACAAAGCAGAATTACAGTTACAGAATTACAAATAAAGTTCGAGGTTACCCGAGTGGAGAGCGTTGTGGTTTTTAACACGGAGGGCCTGAGTTCTAGTCCTAGTTGAGTCAATGTTTCTATTTTACTTTTTAAACCAATTTTTTATTGTTTTTATTTTTAAATAAACAAACTAAAAGCTGAAAAGATATACTCCATATTTTCTAGGGCATTGCCCAAATATATGCAGAATCCAAAAAGCAAAGTTGCTAATCAAACTTGCTGTTGCACATGTGTGAGTAACAGCAAGCTTCACAGGATTAACAAATTTGGTAGCTGCACTTATAGGACTATATCTTGAGTAAACGAATTTTGCGAGATATACGCGATATATCAAAAGTTGCGTCATCTCAAAGCTATGTATTTCCACGTGCAATGTCAATAAGATCAAATGAGCAAATTATGAATAATAAATTTTTTCTTAAAAAAAATTTATTTTCAGTGTATTTTTTTGTCTACTATTACTACGTTTTTACTATTAAGGCGTTTGGTCTCAAAGAAAGTGAAATAGATATTTGAAAAACATTTTCAACGGTGTAAAGCACGTTTTAATATCTTTCTTGATTATAAAGTGATTAACGTAAGCTTAAGATATTTCAAAAAGTTGTAAAACAATGGTTGCTCATATGATAGTAACAAACGACTCAAATTTTTTCAGGATTGCCAAGAAAAAAATAGTGCAAATAGAGAACCAGACAAACGACACACTGGCTTCATTTTTTTGCCACCGTCCAACCGACCGAGGGACGCTGCCGCGTGACGTACGGCTCGAATCGCGGGAATAGATCCGAGATAGTTAAACGAAAAGTAGGAGAAAGATATCACGAGAAAGAGTGTTGCACAGATAAGGCGGTTAATATAAGCGATTTAAGATTGTTAGTAGAGCAAGGTGACAAGATGTGAGAGAGACCATTGTAGTCCGAACATAATACCCTAAACGGATCGTGTTGGGCATATGTCGAACTACAATGGCTGAGGAGTAGCGGACGAAAGTTTCTAGTCCTTCCACTAGGAACGTTAAAATTTAAGCGTGTTAGTAAATGCTGGCTGCTTATATTTCCATAAATAAGATTGTATAGAAACATGACACCCAGCATCGTTCTACGGTTTGTTAATGATGGTAAGTTGATTAGTAAAAGTCTACTACGATAAGAGGGGAGGTAAAGATTTGCATCCCAATTAAGTCCCCTAAGCGCAAAAGTAAGGAAGTTTTTTTGTACAGATTCAATGTGATCTTGGTGTACTCCATATTGAGGACTCCAGACACACGATCCATACCAAAGAATCGGACGGACCAGTGATGTATATAACGTTTTAGTTATGTACGGGTCATTAAATTTTTTTTGACCATCTTTTAATAAAACCAAGCACACCCATAGCTTTATTAACCATTGTAGATATATGGTCGGTAAATTTAAGTTTCAAATTTAACCTAGACACCTAGATCGTTAACCTAAGTTAATTATTCTAAGGCGTTCCCTTAGAGAAAGTACATAGCCTGGTGAGGACTAGAACGGTAAAAGGACATGAGTTTACATTTCGATCCATTAAGCTTTAGATTATTTGCTAAACACCAATTTTGAAGATTATCCAAATCGGATTGAAGTCTAGACTGGGCGCTAGTGAATTTATACTGAAGGCATAGCTTAACATCATCAGCGTACATAAGTACAAGTGAATTAGTTAAGGCAAAAGGCAAGTCGTTACAAAACAGTGTAAAAAGTAGGGGTCCAAGATGGCTTCCTTGGGGCACCCCCGATGTGGCGCGGACTAGACGCGAGGTAACATCTTTAAAGAAAACACGTTGGGTTCTCCCAGATAAGTAGCTCGAAATCCAGATAAGAAGATCAGTTGGGAATCCCAAAAGACTGAGTTTACTTATAAGAAGCGAATGGTTAACAGAGTCAAATGCTTTACTGAAGTCAGTGTAAATGACTGTTTGTAAGCCATTCCGGAAGCCATCCGTGATAAAAGATGTTAGCTCCAATAAGTTGGTAGTGGTGGAGCGGCGCTTCATGAAGCCATGTTGGCACGGAGTTATTATTGCACTACAGAGGTGTTGCAAATGTGGAATGATAAGTTTTTCAAAAAGCTTTGGAATTGCTGACAATTTAGAGATGCCTCTATAACTAGAAGCGTCAGATTTTTCCCTTTCTTATGCAGCGGAATAATGAGGGATTCCTTCCACATAAGGGGAAAGATCGAAGTTTCCAGCGATAGATTAAAAAGTTTAACGAGCGGTTTGCACAGAGCCTCGGCGCAGTTCTTCAGAACACAGGCTGGTACTCCATCAGGGCCTGGCAAATACACGGGCTTGACCTTAAGAAGATCCGATAACACACCACTTTGATCGAAAGATGGGCGAAATATAAGATTGGCTGATTGGATATCATAAGTGTAAGGCTGAGCTGAGCTGCTGCTAGGTGAATACGTAGTTTGAAAAAACTGTGCAAAGAGATCGGCCATTGCCTGATCAGTAGAATAGAACAGGAGAATATAACTCCTATAACATTCTGCGTTATGCACGGTGAAATTGGACCGAGCTACTAAGTATCTAGAATAACTAACTGTACAGCCAGATAACCTATGTTTATTCAAAAGTCTACTCATACTATTCTTTAAGTTGTTAAGATGCCTTGTATACCAAGGTGGATTCGTTGAGACGGACGGATATTTCCACGGCACACAAACGTCAAAAAATGAGTTTACAGTAAAATAAAATTTTTGTAATGCTAAGTTTATATCATCGCATGCCAGTAAATTAGACCAATCAAATTCCGAGATTAACCTATTTAATTTCATAAAGTCAGCCTTACGAAAGAAACGAACTTTATGAGATTTAAGTGTAGACTTAAGGTCAATTAAGGAGTTGTTTTCAATTGAAAGCTCAAGAGTGGGATGATATGGATCCTCAGGGTCGAAAAGGGGCAAAGTTCTGGAAAGAGTAATTCCATCAGGATCAGAAACGAAACATAAGTCCAACAGCCGACCTAAAGAATTTCTAGCGTGGTTAATTTGCCCGAGTGACATGTCAAACATGCCCACAGGGAAGTCGTGATGGGAGTTAAGCTGTAAAGACGGTGAATTTTCAACATTTGACCACATAAGTTCTGGGATATTAAAGTCACCCAGAGCTATCAGCTGGTCACCATCAGACAGACGATCAAAAACCAAACGAATAGCGGACAAATGTTGCCAGTATGTTGGCGGTTCGGACGAAGGTGGTATGTAAGTACAGGTAACATACAAAGATTGATCGGACAAAGTGATTTTGATGCAAAAGAATTCAATGTCACCAAACTTTTGTGATTTACCTGTTCAGAAGCGAGTTTGAAGTCTACAGAGATTAACACTCCTCCCCCTCTTCGCAGAGTTCTATCACATCTAAAAGTGGTGTACCTACTAGGAAAAACTTCGGAGCTTAAGATCTCCGGCTTTAACCAAGTTTCTGTAAATACAATAATGTTTTTTAAAACTGAGGAAGATGAAGTGGAAGGTTGTTCAGTGGCCGTAACATGTGGGAGTTTTACACCAACAGGTTTGGTTATGTTTTTTTTCACCGTACTTGGCTGATGTTCTTGGACGAAAATATTCTCTGGCCAAAAGCTGGCGGAACAAATCGTCTTGAACATCTGCAAGGGCACACGTATTTCGAAAGATGACGTGTGCCTGGTGAATGAATATTTAAATTTTGTAATGTCCACCACCTTTATGTCGACTTTTGTTTTGGCTTTGAAGTAAGCCGAGATATCAATCTCCGAAGTATCAGGGGCAAGTCGGGAAACAAAAATATGTTTCGATGGTGGGATCACCTGCAAGGGTTTTGGTGCCGCCGCAACAAGTACAGCGGCATCCGTACGTACCGGGGGTCCAGACGGTTGATTGCCCTGTTTGGTGACTGTTACAGGGGTGTGTCCACCAGCCCCACTTTAGTGATTAAAAATTTTTGTACTTTCACACTAATTTCTTCCAACCCAAATAACTTTTGGAATATGGTTGGACAAAAATTATCTAATTGAAACAATACCTTTCGATTGGTATTTAATTTATTTAGATCGGTTGCCTACAGAAAATTTTTAATTCTTCGGCTATATATAGAGTCTCCTCGCGCACGCCAAGGCAAGCAGGTCGTCACGTCGTGGACTGCCGTCCACAGTGATATCTTCATTATGGCTCTTTTTGAACTAACTAATCTCGACCTTTTACTTCAATCAATGTTGCGAACTTCGAGTAGATATCAATACAAGATACAATTTTTGGATTACCTATCATGTAAAAACCAACAACATATTTTTTTTTCTGACATTTTCTATTTCTAGTGTTAATTCAAAAGTTATCTTAGTGTCTCGATGTTCCGTTTAATAATAATCTTTCTGTTATCTAATAATAATCTGTATTAGCTAGATCTGTATCTGTAGATAGCTAGAAGTATCTGAGAAATAAAATTTTTCCTTAAACCATATATAAGTTTTTCAATTCCAGGATATAAAACTTCTTTATGTCTTTTTAAATCTGTTTCCTTGAGCTAGGCGATTTTCTTTGTGCACCAATATTCATTAATCATATTTTAGCAAATTCTTCTGTCATTTCCGTATACGTACTTCCAGTATTCATTTTATGAAAATAATGCTTTGTTTCAGTTTTGTTCTCTCCGCCTTTTAATAATTCAATTAGTCATGAAAAATAGTTGAATGGTCGTATTGTGATTGCAATGTAGTTCTAATGGTTTTCCTCCGCACTATGCATTGTTGCAAGAACACTATTTGATGTCTTAGTGATTGAGTTATGGTTGAATTTGATGGAAACCTTTAGCTAAATCAATCGTTGGGAAATATCTTCCTAGTTTATCTAGATTTTGATTTTGTATCTTTTCATCATTCAAAATGAATCTGAAATCGTTACATTCTCTCAACTCAGGATGGTCTGACCTTATCCCTAAAGTCGACCTAACAGGATATCATAACTATCGGATAATTTCGGTTTGGACGGACAAGTTTCGCTGGGTTTTAATTGTATGGCTCTCGATAAAAATCCTAGTCCTTTAAAACTGAGAGACAAGTTTGCGAAGAAACGGACAGACGGACATACTTATATCAACTCAGAAGGTGATCCTGATCAAGAATATATATAATTTATAGGGTCGGAGATGTCTCTTTCACTGCGTTGCACATTTTTGACCAAAATTATAATACCCTCTGCAAAGGTATAAAAATTGAGATGGTATGCGTTAAAAAAAAAATAATGATTTTATTGGACACCCTACTGTACAGCAAAGAATGAGTAAAGTATTTTAAAGAACACTACACTACTGTACAAATCTGTTATGCTACAAATGCTTACATTAATGCAGAAGTCTATTGCAGAGGACCCAAAGATCACCTCACTGAAACGAAGGCAAGGATCTCGAGGACTTCCTATGTAATCGCCTTGAAGAAAAGGATGTGTAAAACGACACATATACCAGGCAACATATGAATTATTTATCGAAAGAGATTGTGGCTGGCCATTAGGACCTCATTGATTTGCATCCAAACATTAATACAGATGGACGTACTAACGATCGATTCCAGGTCGACGGCTAAAGTATCGTTAAGTAAAGACGGCAAGATCTTTTCGCACACCCCAGAACTTTTAATAATAGTATAAATTAAGTATTTATAGTTTCATAGATATTAAGTATTATAATGTTATCAAAGGATGGTCACACTAGTAAGCGTGGCGGAAGATGGATAAAATATAAAAAGCGCATGGCTTTAACTAATACTTAATATATTGTTTTAAAAGCTTATAACATGGGGTTAGAATGGATCGAGCACTATCAGAGTTGGATTGCTCAATAAAGGCACAAGAATGGCCAAAGAAACAAAGCTTTCTTATGGACATGTTGGCTTCTGGAAAAGATGCGGATCCCAGTGGCGTAGATAGCTTTTTGATATGGGGGGGGATATGACTCAGAATAATATCCTGTTTTTTTGTAAGTTTAATTTTACACTGCGATAATAATCCGCAATCTGCGATAATAATAATAATAATAATGCTGTACTGCACAGTCATCGCGTAAAAACGTGTTTCTTTTTCAACTTTGAGATTATATCATCTTATAATTCTCAGACCCAAGGGGGGGGATTGATCCCCCTAATCCCACCCCTATCTACGCTACTGGCGGATCCAGAGCCTAAGAAGATAGCCACATTCTTATGGTTGGCGGGATATAAAGCAACGGGAATCTACAATGCAATGTTTCCCAACGATGGAACTTTAAAAAGTATGTTAGGAACTGCAGCAACGTCAGCAGGCCCTTCAGGCAGATGAACAGCCTTTTATTGAATTCAAATCGCAACTATGCAAGCAAATGCAGCCATGCTATTTTGAGTGTACCTCTGGCCAGAAGTACGAAGAAAGGATGCTAATGGATCGTATCTTCATTAACATAATCGCAAAAGGCTACAACTAAAGCTTCTAGAGTTAAAAAATAAGAAGCTAGAGGATGTGCTAAACGAGTGCCCATGAAACAAAGCTACGCGTTTTTAAAAAATCAGCAACGTGTTTTGTTGGAGAGCAGTACTATCAATACTGTTGCACGCAAATGATATAATTGTGGAACTATATTTAACTCAAATCATCTGGTCGAGTGCCGCGCCAAGGAGGCGACATGTCATGCTTGTGGAAAACTGGGAGATTTTGCGAGATACTGTAAGCAGCAGAAAAAACGGGGTAACAAACAATCCTCTGGATCTTCAATTAATTGGCTAGAATCAGGTAAAAATGGAAATGGAAGGCAAATGATCATGTTTTAACTAATAGCTTTAGATTAAGTAAATGCAGACGAAGTGGGGTACGGTGGACGAAAACCTTTCAAATAAATGGAGTAAATATTAAATTGAAGGTAGATACTGGAGCAGGCGTCAACTGCATCCTAATAAATATAGCAGAAAATCTAAAATTAAAAATTAAGAAAGAAAAGTTCCTGATTTTTGATTATAACAATGTCGAAGTTAAAAACTATGGATTGGCTAGGGCAAATAGTATTGATCTAAATTCAAAAATTAACAACAATATAGAATTTTTAGTTGTTGACTCAAACCGTGAACCTTTAATAGGTCTTAAGTCGTTGATTGAATTAAGTCTGATTAAACATTTAAATATAGATTCACTATGTAATATACCGACTAAAAAGGAGGAGTTTGTAGAAAAATTTAAACTGTTAATTCAAGGACTTGGCAAACTGCCAAATAAGCAATAAATTGTCTTGAGGAGTGATTCAAAACCTGTTATGCATTATAAAAAGAGGTTTCCCCAAAGCTTACTGGGAGGATTGATTAAAGAACTCAATAATATGGTACAAAAAAAATTATATCCCCTGTGACATATCCTACAGTCCTAGACCTTTCCCAGGGGTTTTGGCGAATGGAATTAGACGAAGACAGCTCTGACCTAACAACTTTTATGACTCCTTTAGGTAGATTCAAATTCAATCGAGTCCCTTTTGGAATTAGTAGTGCTCCTGAAATGTTTCAACGGAATATGGTACAAATTTTTGGGGACTTACCGAATGTCATTATATACTTGGACGATATAGGAATTTTAGGAGAAAGTTTTGAAGAACATAATGAAACCCTTTTGAAAGTTTTAAAACGCGCAGAACTAAATGGTATACGTTTCAACCCTCAAAGAATCGCAAAGCTTAGGAATCTTACCAGACTTGACACTCCTTTTGAATGGACCACAAAACATCAAAACGAACTTAATGATTTACTTAAAACTATAACCAGTGACACAGTGTTGGCAGTGTATGATAAAACTAAGCCTGTTGATATTCAAACAGATGTTTCAAAAGATGGTCTTGGATGCATAATCCTACAGAACGCACACCCAGTTAGTTTGCTTCGTGAAAAAGAAAAAGAGCTACTAGCCATTGTTTTTGCCTGTGGAAGGTTTCATTATTATATTTACGGTCGGGAATTTTTAAAACAAAGTGATCACAAGCCTTTGGAAGTTCTTCTAAAACGGGACATCGATTCAGTAACGATGAGGCTGCAAAGAATGCTTCCATATCTACTGAAATATCCTAATATTTCCATTAAATAAAAACCAGGAAAAGATATGTTAGTAGGTGACTGTCTTTTACGAGCGCAACTGCCGGATGAAGTTGAAATTACAGGCTTTGTCACAGATTCACACAGTGACCCAAGCAGCATGCTTATCGGAAGAAAACTACATTTGTTATCGCAGAATTTTGGCAAATGACGAAAATTATCAGAAGTCTAGTTCGTAGAAAAAGGATGGCTTTTCATAAGTTAGTTAAGTTTTGTCAGGAGTTCTATTAACATATATCATAAGTGCATTTTCAACTTGGTCTCCTTTTCTGCTTATGCAGATTAGTAATCCCAATTAAAATCCAATGCACATCTTAAAACAGGTACACGACCCTCACTTAGGCGTAGAGAAAACATTAGCTAGAGCACGTAAACTGTATTATTGGCCAAATATGAATTCCCAGATAAAAGAGCTTATATTCGCTTGCGAAGTTTGTGAGAAGTTTCGTAGGAAAAATCCGAAGGAAGACATGGCAGAATACGAAACACCAGAATACCATTCCCTCTGAATGGGGAATACCCTTACCCAGAATGGACATCTTTCATTACGGTGGAAAGGATTTCCTTTCGATTTTTGAGGCATACTCAATTTTTTTGTTAGTCAGCTTAAGGGAAAATCGGTTTCACACATTATTGAAGAACTCAGAAAGAATTTTAATAAATATGGTTACTAGGGTGGGTCGATTGAAAAATCGCTTAGGCACATATTATTTTCGCATTCTAGGGATCAAAATAAGAAACTTTGCTCAAGAGACCATACCTCTAAAATGAATTCTGATGTCTGCATCAGAAGACTGCATTATATAGAAATATAATTAATGAAGAAATAATCTAACTGAAGTTTATCGATAAAAAAGAAACAAAAACAAGAAAGGAAAGCTAACTTCGGGCGGAGCCGAAGTTGATATACCCTTGCAGTTCAGTCGCAGTCCGCTAGGTGGCGCCACGCATCTTACATTATTAAATATATAGCGGATCGTATATAGTCGGCCGATCCTTATGAAATTTGGCACATTGAATTATTTTGCCCAAAGAGTAATCTGTACCAAGTCCCATCTTTCTAACTTAAAAAACACCAAAGTTATGGCATTTCCGATCAATCAGTTATATGGCATATAGGATATAGTCGACCGATCCCGGCCGTTCCGACTTATATACTGCCTGCAAAGGAAAGAAGGGTGTTTCAACTCGATAGCTTTAAAACTGAGAGACTAGTTTGCGTAGAAACGGACAGACGGACATGCTCATATCGACCCAGGAGGTGATCCTGATCAAGAATATATATACTTTATAGGGTCGGAGATGTCTCCTTCACTGCGTTGCACACTTTTGACCAAAATTATAATACCCTCTGCAAGGGTATAAAAATATTACGACATGCACTCAAGAAGCCTGCGTCCATTTATTAAAGGTGATAGGGTCCGGTTTGAAAAAAAGAAAATGAATAGGTTAAAGTAGTAGTCGAAAAAAAAGAGTAATTGAAAGGTCTTATATCATAAGGGATGATTTTAATAACCACTTTAGACGAAAAAGAACACTTATGAATAAAATAAGTGGAGGAATTGCCTGTGAAGATATTGACTATTTTCATGATTGTATAAGTATAAACTTAAGTGAAAACAAGAGAGTCCAAAAACTACTAGTAATTTAAGACAACCAGAAAATTATGTTAGATTAAGTGAGACTGAGAATATTATTATTGAAAGTATTGAAAATTAATTGAAAAAATTGAAAATTGAAGACGAAATTGTAGACGTAATTGAAAACGCTATTGTCAATGAGGGCGCAGTGATGTATCTAATTATGAAACAGCTGGAAGCTCCAGTTCAAAGGACGAGACTAAAATAGGAACCCAGACACAAGATTCGAGATGTGGAAGATCCATAAAGCCTCCTCAAAGATACGGATGGAACTGAGTTAAGATAAAACTAAAAAAAAAAAAAATTTTAAAAGCTTATTACAGAACTAATGGATCAGCGGACCAGCTGCGCAGCTTGCATGATACCGTGCTCCGAACGATGCTCCAAGTGCTTTAACGCGAGCGATACTTTAGCGCACCCAAAGTGACGACAATCAACTGGATCCAAAATTGATATACATCATTCAAGAAAGATTGAGCACACGCTGTCATCTCTAGAACTAGCCATAACAGATTCAACCGCTCGATAATCAATGAAGCAGATGAGAGACAGCCAACCAGATATGAAATGATGCGGAAAAATATGTCTACCGCTCCACTTCAATCCACCAATATAGAGTTAATCGGTTCGTTACTCAGTATCATCTCGTGTTACTGAAAACCAAACCCTCTTGGAGTGTTTCTCCCTTCAGAAAGACCCCCAGTAGGACCCACTTATACGTAATCATCTCTGAGTGTTGCTCCCACCAGAAGGACAGCAGAAAAAACCTTAACCAAACCACCACCATATACCTGAGGCTAACCAACCAGGACCTCAATTCTCTCACATCAACCTAAGCCTGACCACAGAAAGCGACTGTTTATCTGGAGCAGACCCTTGACTAAGCCAGAATAACATTTGTCAGTCCTTCTAAAGGTTTTGACTACGACTTCAGGACATACCGTTATGCCCGCGAGCGCAAGTTTGACGATAGTTACCGCATAACGCTATTCGGACAAACAGCTTATGTGTATATGCCAATGCATCCCCACATTGCAATGCATCCCCACAACACATTGCAATGTGGGGATCCAACGAATCCCGTCGTCGAGACTGCATTTAATCAGTACAAACAATTTCTTAGTATTTGTTCTTAGGTGACTAAACTGGGATGTAAATCTTTACTCTCCCTTTTATCATAATAAACTCTTACTAATAAATTTACCCACATTAAAAAGTCGTAGAACGATGCTGGGTTTTGTACATAACCTTATTCATGGGGATGTAGATAGCCTGCATTAACTAACATGCTTACTGTTTTAACGTTCCTAATACGACTAGAAGTTTTACTCGTCTGTTTCGTAGCCATTGTTGTAAGATTTATTCCTTCATGACCATCTTTGGGTTTTACGTTCGATTTGCAATGCGCTCTATCACAATAAATCTTTTTCCTGGGCATATATAAAAACATTCATAATTTCTTACGAGAGCATAGAAATTCTTCTTTTCTAACTATTCTATCGATTTATTAAATCGAATTTATTAATCGGCAGATCATTTTAGAGAAACCAATACGATCCATTAAATTTTATAAGTATCGGCAGACTATATCCTATGGCATATCATATGGCAGCTATATAACTGCATTATCGTAAATGACACAATTTGGTATTTTTAAAGTTAGAAGGATGGATTTGGATTATAAATATACAAATTAACATTTTTATCACAAGAAATTAATTTTATTATAAAATTCTCACAATTCCTTAAATGCATTACAAACATCTGGAGAAAAATAATATACCTTGTGAGAGTATAAAAAAAATGCGGTCACACCTTACATCACGCCTTCATTCAAAGTTTTCTCAAGTGTCAAAGCTGAATGAAATTAAAAAAAAAAAATTAAATTTTATTTCTGTTTATTTATATCTCAAAATTAAGGTAATTAAGCCGATTTGGGTAGGGGTAAAAAACTTTGATTCCCATATTGGCTTGTTTCGTTTCTGAACGCAGGAGTTTCAGAAAATATACGAACGTTCTATATCAAATTTGGCATGTAAGCTTCTTTTCTCAAGTCTCAAAGCTGAATCATCTCTTCTCTTTATCTCAAAGCGGACGGACATGTTTTTTTTGTACGCACTGCGTTTTCATAAAATTAGCTTATTAGATTTCCATAAACAATGGGTGTTTATTTCCATTCACATTAAAAAAAATAAATAAACCAATTGCAATTTATAGATCCGTATCGCTTCGCGTGTGCAGTGATATATTTGGAGGTAAAATAATAATTTTATTAATTCTTCTTCCAAACATAGCTTTGCTCAGCTTCTTCATCTCTTACGGTGCTGCTTCTATTCTATTGCTCCTATTTCTCGCTTAATAGATATTCTTATCTCTATTCTCTGCATCTTAATAACTCGCTTTAACTGCTCTCTTCAATCGCCCCCTTTCGCTTCCCTGATAAAGTGGTACAAGGTTCATCAATATAATTAATTTATTAATAAAATTTTAAATAATTGAATGAATTTTTAATAATTTTTATTAAATTAATTATTTAAATTTTTATGATTATGGAATTTAAATTGGGATGTGCGTTGAAGTCTTGTAATAAGGCAATCTCGTCTTCCCAGCCTACCATCCAGTGCTGGCATTGTGAAAACGTTTTACACGCTAAGTGTGCCGGGTTCACGGCCTCAGTGTCGGATGCAATCTCGCGTAGGTCTGGACTCCACTTTTGCTGTGACGGTTGTCGTGCTGTTCAGGACGAAATGAGGTCGTTCATGAGGCAGACTAAAAGCGGTTTCAAGGAGTTGATTAGTGGTTTTCGTAAAATCAATGACCAACTCTGTACGCTCGATACACAGTTTAGTAGTTTTCAACTACTAAATGAGTCTCCAAAGCGTAAGAAATCCGTCTTTAGTGATATGCTTGGGTCGAATAATCTTCAGCCTGCTCAGCCGACAACTATGTAGCCGCTTATATCTCTGGCCACCTCAAGGTCCGGACCTAAGAAAAATTCGGCTTTCAAATATCTCAGAATTAATGAGCAATTGTCCGATATGTCCTCTGTGGCATCGCTTCAAGTGATCCCAGACCCAATAATTCAAACCCCTGTAACAGTCACCATACAGGGCAATCAACCGTCTGGACCCCCGGTACGTACTGATGCCGCTGTATTAGTTACGGCGGCACCAAAACCCTTGCAGGTGATCCCACCATCGAAACATATATTGGTTTCCCGACTTGCCCCTGATACTTCTGAGATTGATATCTCGGCTTACATCAAAGCCAAAACAAAAGTCGACATAAAGGTGGTGGACATTACAAAATTTAAGTATTTAAACACCAGGCACACGTCATCTTTCAAAATACGTGTGCCCTTGCAGATTTTCAAGACGATTTGTTCCGCCAGCTTTTGGCCAGATAATATTTTCGTCCAAGAACATCAGTCAAGCACGGTGAAAAAAAACATAACCAAGCCTGTGGGTGTAAAAGTCCCACATTTTACGGCCACTGAACAACCTTCCACCTCATCTTCCTTAGTTTTAAAAAACTGCTTCTCTAACACTTACCTATCAGAATACTAGAGGGTTACGTAGTAAACTTCCCAAACTGTATTCTGACAGTTCTTTCTTTGCATCTCACATTATTGTATTTACAGAAACTTGGTTAAAGCCGGAGATCTTAAGCTCCGAAGTTTTTCCTAGTAGGTACACCACTTTTAGATGTGATAGAACTCTGCGAAGAGGGGGAGGAGTGTTAATCTCTGTAGACTTCAAACTCGCTTCTGAACAGGTAAATCACAAGAGTTTGGTGACATTGAATTCCTTTGCATCAAAATCACTTTGTCCGATCAATCTTTGTATGTTACCTGTACTTGCATACCACCTTCGTCCGAACCGCCAACATACTGGCATCAATTGTCCGCCATTCCTTTGGTTTTTGATCGTCTGTCTGATGGTGACCAGCTGATAGCTCTGGGTGACTTTAATATCCCAGAACTTATGTGGTCAAATGTTGAAAATTCACCGTCTTTACAGCTTAACTCCCATCACGACTTCCCTGTGGGCATGTTTGACATGTCACTCGGGCAAATTAACCATATTAGAAATTTAGGTCGGCTGTTGGACTTATGTTTCGTTTCTGATCCTGATGGAATTACTCTTTCCAGAACTTTGCCCCTTTCTTACCCTGAGGATCCATATCATCCCACTCTTGAGCTTTCAATCGAAAACAATTCCTTAATTGACCTAAATTCTACACCTAAATCTCATAAAGTTCGGTTTTTCCGTAAGGCTGATTTTATGAAATTAAATAAGTTAGTCTCGGAATTTGATTGGTCTGATTTACTGGAATGTGAGGATATAAAAATCGCATTACAAAAATTTCATTTCCGTGCCGTGGAAATATTCGTCCGCTTCAACGAATCCGCCTTGGTATACAAGGCACCTTATAAAATTAAAGTATAGTATGTATTAGTATTAGTATAGTAAGTATAGTATTTCAGCTCAGCCTAACACTAACAATATCCAATCAGCCCATCTTTCGATCATCGTGGTGTCTTATTCGTCAGGCCCACCGAGTAAAACTTCGATCTTTCCCCTTATGTGGAAAGAATCCTTCATTATTCCGCTGCATAAAAAAGGAAAAAAATTTGATCTTTTATCTAGGATGGTTTCCGGAATGGCTTTCAAATAGACGTCATCTACACTGACTTCAGTTAAGCATTTGACTCTGTTAACCATTCGCTTCTTATAAGTAAACTCAGTCTTTTGGGATTCCCAATTGATCTTCTTATCTGGATTTCGAGCTACTTATCTGGGAGAACCCAACGTGTTTTCTTTAAAGATGTTACCTCGCGTTTAGTCCGCGCAACATCTGGGGCGCCCAAGGCCCAAAGCCATCTTGGACCCCTATATTTTACACTGTTTATTAACGACTTGCCCCTTGGCTTAACTAATTCAATTGTACTTATGTACGCTGATGACGTTAGGATATGCCTTAAGTATAAATTTACTAGCGCCCAGTCTAGACTTCAATCCGATTTGGATAAACTTCAAAATTGGTGTTTAGCAAATAACCTAAAGCGGCTATGTACTTTCTCTATGGGAACGCCTTAGAACGATTAACTCAGGTTAACGATCTAGGTGTCCTATTAGATTTGAAACTTAAATTTACCGACCATATGTCTACAATGGTTAATAAAGCTATCGGTGTGCTTGGTTTTATTAAAAAATGGTCAAAAGAATATAATGACCCGTACATAACTAAAACGTTATATGCATCACTGGTCCGTCCGATTCTTGAGTATGGATCGTGTGTCTGGAGTCCTCAACATGGAGTACTCCAAGATCACATTAATTCTGTTCAAAAAAACTTCCTTACTTTTGCGCTTAGGGGACTTAATTGGGATGCAAATCTTTACATCCCCTCTTATCGTAGTAAACTTTTATTAATCAACTTACCATCATTAACAAACCGTAGAACGATGCTGGGTGTCATTTTTCTATATAATCTTATTTATGGAATATAGATCCTCTACTCCTCAGCCATTGTAGTTCGACATATGCCCAACACGATCCGTTCAGGGTATTATGTTCCGACTACAGTGGTCTCTACCACATCTTGTCACCTTGCTCTACTAACAATCTTAAATCGCTTATATTAACCGCCTTATCTGTGCAACACTCTTCCTCGTTATATATTTCTCCTACTCTTCGCTTAACTATCTCGGATCTATCCCGTTACGCGGCAGCGTCCCTCGGTCGGTTGGACGGGAGGTGGGCTGTACGTATGCAGTGGGAACCGCGCGAAAAAAAAATTAAAACAAGAAAGCAAAGCTAACTTCGGGTGGAGCCGCAGCTTAGGTTGTTCCATTTCCGATCGTTCAGTCATATGGCCGCTATAGGATATAGTCGGCCGAACCTGATGAAATTTGGCAGAACAAATAAGATTGCCCAAAATGGAATCCGTAGAAAGTCCCATCATTCTAGCTTAAAAGACACCAAAGTTATGCCATTTCCGATCGTTCTATGATATAAATAGGATATAGTCGCCCGATCCTGAATTTTGTACATACGATATTTTGGCCAAATATAACATGTGTGGAAAGTCCCAACCCTCTAACTTGAAAAAAACCAGAGTTATTGCATTTTCGATCAATCAGTTATATGGCAGCTATAGGATATAGTCGACCGATCCCGGCCGTTCCGATTTATATAGTGCCTGCAACAGAAAGAAGGATGTGTGCAAAGTTTCAACTCGATAGCTTTAAAACTGAGAGACGAGATTGTGTAGAAACGACAGACGGACAGACGGTCAGACGGACAGACGGACATGCTTATATCGACTCAGGAGGTGATCCTGATCTAGAATATATGTACTTTATAGGGTCGGAGATGTCTCCTTCACTGCGTTGCACACTTATCACCAAAATTATATCACCCTCTGCAATGGTATAATTAAATTAATTAAGCCAATTTGGGTAGAACTAAGAAACTTTGATTCCCATATTGGCTTGTTTCGTTTTTGAACGTAGAAGTTTCGAAAAATATACGAACGCTCTATATCAAATTTGGCATGTAAGCTTCTACAGCACCTACGAAGATCACGTTTTTATACCCTTGCAGAGGGTATTATAATTTTGGTCAAAAGTGTGCAACGCAGTGAAGGAGACATCTCCGACCCTATAAAGTATATATATTCTTGATCAGGATCACCTCCTGAGTTGATATGTGCATGTCCGTCTGTCCGTCTGTCCGTCGGTCCGTCTGTCCGTCTGTCCGTTTCTACGCAAACTAGTCTCTCAGTTTTAAAGCTATCGAGTTGAAACTTTGCACACACCCTTCTTTCCTTTGCAGGCAGTATATAAGTCGGAACGGCCGGGATCGGTCGACTATATCCTATAGCTGCCATATAACTGATTGATCGGAAATGCCATAACTTCGTTGTTTTTTAAGTTAGAGGGTTGGGAGTTTCCACACATGTTATATTTAACCAAAATATCTTGTGTACAAAATTTCATAAGGATCGGCCGACTATATCCTATAGCTGTCATACAACGATCGAAATTGGCATAACTTTGGTGTTTTTTAAGTTAGAAAGATGGGATTTGGTACAGATTCTATTTTGGAAAAAATAATTCAATATGCCAAATTTCATAAGGATCGGCCGACTATATACGATCCGCTACATATCTAATAATATAAGATGCGTGGCGCCACCTAGCGGACTGCGACTGAACTGCAAGGGTATATAAACTTCGGCTCCGTCCGAAGTTAGCTTTCCTTTCTTGTTGTAAATCTTTTTTCAAGACTCCTCCCGCCTCCAAAAATGAAATCTTCGGAACTGGCGTTACCGAAAAGTTGTAAGAAGTTTTAATGCCAAAATATTCCAATGGCTTATTTATATCCACACCTTAAAAATTTTATCTGGAAATAAATTTCAGCCAATTCGGCCAAATCTTAGAGGAGTTTTCACTCTTCATTTTTCACTCTTTCATTTTTCATTGCTTTCCTACTTGATTATTGGGGTTTTTTCCCAAAAAATACAAACGTATGCAACAAAAAGTAGTTTAGAATCTATAATTTGAAAAGTACAAGTTTGTATAAGTCGAAAAACTTGACTATAGCAGTTTTTTCTTGTTTGTTGTTTTATAAGATGTTGCAAACAACAAAATTTTAAATTTACATAAATAAATATGATAAATGAAATATTCGAGTGTTACCTTACCTCTTCCGACAAAAAATGCACAACAAGAAAGGAAAGCTAACTTCGGACGGAGAAAAATGTTTACCTTATTTCAGTTATCGTCCAAATCTGTACAGTACCTTCTTCTATTCGTAATCCAAAGCAGTAGGCCTTATTTTGTACTTTTACTGGTGCAATTTACATTATTACCACTCAACCTTGAGTTTTCTAGGGAATACAAATTTCTGCTTCAGATGACTCAGTTATCGCCAAAAAAAAAATCCTTTTTGTATAATTAAATTATTTTTTATCTAATCTGGACAAAATAAACACTACATTCAAAAAATTATAAATATTTTTTATGAATTATTTGTATGCCCTTGCTGAGGATATCATAATTTTGATTAAAAGTGTGCAATACAGTGAAGGAGACATCTCCGACCCTCTAGAAGTATATATATTCTTGATCAGGATCACTTCCTGAGTGGATATAACCATGTCCGTCTCAGTTTTAAAGCTATAGAGTTGAAACTTTGCACACATCCTTATTTTGCTTGCAGGCAGTATATAAGTCGAAACGGCAAGGATCGGTCGACTATATCTTATGGCTACAATATAACGGATTAATCGGATATGGCATAACTTAATTGTTTTTTAGGCTTAAAGATTGGGAATTTACAGATTCTATGTTGGGCAAACTTATCTGATGTACCAATTTCATAGGAATCGGTCGAATAATTATATTCTATAGCTATATAACTGAATAACTGATCATAACTGATCCATATAATTGATCGGAAATGTCACAACCTTGGTATTTTTGAAGATGATTGGGACTTCTTCCAACTTTTTTTTTTTTTCGAAAATTGATTTATTAGTGATATTCTCATAAGGATCGGCCAACTATATACGATATGATATTTACATATATAATAATAAATTCCGCTACTTAACTGCATAGGTTTAAAACTTTGGCTACGCCTGAAGCTTTTGTTTGCTCTCCTGTCTTGTTTAAATTAGAACATAAAAACGTGTAAACAAATTCGGAGCATGGTAGGTTCCATTTTTATTATTGAGATATATATATTTATTGAGATATTTTTATTCACCATTTTTAATAGAGGCTTTGTCAGTCAATCTCTCTTAAACTTTCCAGATTAAGTCAACTCCTAGATCATATTGATGTGACCTCCTGAAAGCACGAATAAAAGGCAAAAATTAATTTTAGCCCAAAATGTTCGAGCGGAAAAATAAATTTATAACGGTTTTCAAACACTTGCAGTAGCTAATTTTGTGTGCAATTATAGCATAAGGAGCAATGGAGTGTAATAATGTAGAAGACACCATAAAAACTGCCTTGATTTTATGATTTTACTCATGGAAGCACAATGAAGCTGTGCTTAAGACGTCGCATTATCTCAAAAGGAGAACAAAAAAAATGTATCATAACAGTGATTATAGAGGTCAAAAATGAACAAAGTAAAGGAAACATGCACGACCCCATAAGTCTTGATCACTGTCACCGACCTGAGTCAATATAAACATTTCTGTCTGTCTGTTTATAGGTGAACTAGCTTATTAGTTTTAACGCTAATGACTCCAAACTTTGAACACATACTTTTTTTCAGTGGTTTTTTGACACACACTTAAGTATTTTAAGCCTTCCAGACATAGAGTTCAACAGTCTTAAAGGCCATAGCTGGGTTAATATCGTTGCGTTGCAGGCTGGTTCTGTGCCAAAATATTTCAGTGCACAGTTAGTTGCACTCTTTCTTAGTGCAAATTTTCTTATGGAGTTATTCTATGAAAAAGACTGCTTTATTTTTTGATTTTGATTATACAAACAGTTTAGTATTATAAAATCCAATAACACAGTGTAACAGTGATTCTGAACTTTAGAAGTGACATAGTAGGAATTCTTTATTGGATCGAGTATATCACAAAACCATGTTTGAAATTTTTGTAACACCCTCAAAATATTTTATTTATGGTTAAAAAACCGATTTTTGGGACTTTTTTGCGCTTCGAAATTCCTGAACCCGTTTTTTTCAACCGATTTCAAAATTTTCGGTGTTTTTCAATAGTTAAATGTTGTCGCTTGTGAAAAAAAAAATATCTTCGATTTTGTTAAACAAAAAGGACAAAATTTTTACACCTGAAACTGAAGTTTTCGACTTTTATTCGTGTTTTTCGCGAAAAACGAATGAAATTTGTCTCGTTTTATTCAGAATGAATGAGACAACATTGATATGTGGCAAAAATAACAGAATTTTTGTAAATTGTACCGAAAAACTGGCATCAAAATCCGAAAAACACGAATAAAAGCGGACGGACGTCCCTTCTTCTCTTTATCTCAAAGCGGACGGACGTGTTTTTTTTTTGTGCGCACTGCGTTGTCATAAAATGTGCTTATTAGATTTCCATAAACAATCGGTGTTTATTTCTATCCACACAAAAAAAAAAAAATAATTAAAAATTGCAATTCATAGATCCGTATCGCTTCGCGTGTGCAGTGATATATGTATGTATTTGGAGGAAAAATAATAATTTTATAAATTTTTCTTCCAAACATAGCCTTCATCTCTTACGGTGTTGCTTCTATTATATTGCTCCTATTTCTCGCTCAATAGAGATTCTTATCTCTATTCTTTGCATTTTACTAACTCGCACTAACTGCTCTCTTCAATCTCCCCCTTCCGTTTCCCTTGTAAAGTGGTAAAAGGTTCATCAATATTTTTTTTTTTTTTCTCCTATTACTCCGCTTGGGAGCTTAGGGCATTTACAAGGACTTTGAACCTGACTCTGTTTGGTGCAGTTTGCTTAGCGTAATCCCACGTGATGTTGCTGCGGGATAATTCTTGCATTATAGTACGGCGCCAGGTAAGCTTGGGGCGGCCCACTCTTCTGCTTCCCTGTGGGTTCCAATCCAGTGCCTTCCTGACTATGCTGTCTGTTTTCTTCCTGAGTGCGTGACCTATCCATTTCCATTTTTTCTTCTTGATTTGGCGATGGATGGGAGCCTCCCCCGTGTTGCGCCACAGGTCATTGTTGGAAATTCTGTTGGGCCAGAATATCCCACATATGATCCTGAGGCACTTGTTAATGAATGACTGCAGCTTTGTCATCATCCTTTGGGAGGTTAGCCACGTCTCAGCTCCGTACAGAAGAATGGATTTTACACACGCATTGAAGATCCGCAGCTTTGTTCTTCTACTTATTTGCTGATTTCTCCAAATGCGGCGCAATATCGTCGGCGTAGTCTAGGTCTTCAAGGTGTTGTGTGAAGCTCCAAGTTATCCCGCGTCGATGCATGCTTACTTCTCTCATGATCTCATCAATCACCAGGTTGAACAGTAGGGGTGATAGAGGGCAGCCTTGCTTGACGCCAGTGTTCGTCTGAAAAGGTGCACTGATTTTTCCGTTGTGCAGTACTGCCAGGTCCGCATCATCATACATAGCTCTTACTATGTTTACGATGTTGATTGGCACTCCTTTCCTTGCAAGTGCACGCCATATCGCCGCCGCCCTGTCTATTGAGTCAAACGCTTTTTGGAAGTCGATGAATAGAAGGTATAGTGGCGAACGCCATTCCACGGCTTGTTCGGTTATTGTGCGTAGCGTGTTTGCCTGGTCTACGCAGCTCCTAAGTGGTCTAAAACCTCCTTGTTCATCTCGAATTGTTGGCTCTAGTTTCTCCATAAGTCGTTCGTTCAGCAGGGTCGCTAATATTTTATAGCTGGTGTTCAACAGGGTGATCCCTCGCCAGTTGTTACAGTCACTGAGGTCTCCCTTTTTTGGTAGCTTAACAATTACTCCTCTCTTCCAAGCGTCAGGAACTCGCTCACTTTCCCATATATCTTTGAAATGCGGGTGCAATGTTTCGGCCATTAGTTGCAGGTCAATCTGGAGGAGTTCGGCAGATATGCCGTCCTCTCCCGCCGCTTTGTTGCTCTTTAACTTCCTGATTGCATCTCGTATTTCTCTGATTGAGGGAGGGGTTGGGGGTATCCTAACACTGCTGTTGGGTACGATACTTCTGAAGTCGGGCTGTGTGTTGCCTGGTTGCTCTGTACAGCTGATCTCCATGAAGTGTTGCCTCCATCTCTCAAGTTGAGCATCGTCGTCTACTAGGAGCCTACAGTCTGAGTCTCGAATGGGTTGGGTTTGCCTCTGGTAGCTTCCAGATAGTTTGCCTATCAACTGGTACAGTGAGCGCATGTTGTTTGTATTTGCTGCTCTTTCTGCGTTTTCTGCAATGCTGTCCAGTACGGCTCTCTTGTCGCGTCTAGCTGATTTTTTCACCAATTTGCAGAGTTTCCTGTGTTCTTCTATGGCTCTGCCGTCGTGATCCGCTATCGACTTGAGTCTATTCCGTCTGCTGATGAGTTCCCATGTGTCCGCCGAGATCCATTCAGAGCAGCTGCGTTGTCTCGTGCCAAGCATCTCCTCTGCGGTACTTCTCAGTAGTCTGCAAGTTTGTTCCCAAGGGCAGTTCCGCTGTGGTGTCAACTGTTCGCGTAGTGCTGTTGCCATTCTGGAGGATAGGGTAGTATCTCTGAGTCGATGTATATCCAGGGGGGTCGGTCTTCTTGTGGCCCTGGTGGCAGTGTGCTTTCGTTGGAGTTTGATTGAGATCTCTCCAACTACAAGCTCGTGGTCACTGTCTATTGACGCTCCTCTCCTATTGCGTACATCTCTCAGCGAACGCCTCCATCTCTTACTTATGCACAGGTGGTCGATTTGGTTGCGGGTATTTCCATCTGGAGATGTCCATGTATATTTATGAACTTCCCTGTGGGGAAATACTGTTCCTCCAATGACCAACTGGAAGGTCTGGCATAAGTCGATCAGCCTGCCTCCATTGTCACTTCGCGTGCCGATACCATGCCGGCCCATGGTTGATTCCAATCCGGTGTTGTTGGGGCCGACTTTCGCATTGAAGTCACCCATGAGAATCTTGATGTCGCCTCTTATGACCTTGTTGAGAGATGAGATGAGTGCGTTGTAGAAGTCGTCTTTGATGTCATCGCTGGCGTCTTCTGTTGGGGCATAGCATTGCACGATGGTGATGTGCCTGGCGTTGCATCGGAATCTGGCGGTGATGATTCTGTCAGAGACGGGGTTCCAGGAGATAAGTGTCTGCTTAAATTTCCTCGACACATAAATCCCTACTCCATTTCGTCCACCATCACTGCTTTCCGTTATGCAACACTAGATTACTTTGTGATGTTGTTGTTGCTCCCTTCCCACTCCATCTCATCTCGCTGATGGCAGCAATTGCGATCTGCAGTCGGTCCATCTCGTTCTCCAACTGCGCCAATCTGGATGGCTCCATCAGAGTCCTAACGTTTCATTGTCCAATTCGTGTCCGTTTCGAGATGCAAAGGGTCGTCATCGGTTTTGGAGTGTCATTTGGTTCGATTGTACTTGTATTTGTTCTTGTAATCATTGTTATTTTTGTTCGGCCCGGTGATTGGCCGGACGCGACTTATCCCATGTAGTAGGGCTGCCACTTGTCGACATCTGGGAGTGCCGCTTTTGACTTTTTCATAAATATCATGCGAAATTATAATAATTCATAATTTTTTTTTTATTTATCGGGGGTCGGGATCGAACCCACGACCTCTTGTTTGGTAGGCAAATACGCTACCGCTGAACTAGCAAGAGGCCATTATGAATTGCTTACAATTACACAGTATAAATATTACAAGCCGAAAGTGTAGGGTCATGCACTTGTCATGAGTGGGAATTGAACCTACAACCTCATGCTAAGCGAGCTAGCGTACTAACCGCTAGGCTACGAGGCCCCCCCAATCATCAATCATCAATATTATTAATAAATTAATTATTGAAATTTTAAAAATTTTTAATAAATTAATTATTTAAATTTTTAATAATTATGGAATTTAAATTGGTCTGCGCATTGAAGTCTTGTAATAAAATAATCTCGTCTTCCCAGCCTACCATCCATTGCTGGCTCTGTGAAAACGTTTTACACGCTAAGTGTGCCGGGTTCACGGCCTCAGTTTCGGATGCAATCTCGCGTAGATCTGGTCTCCACTTTTGCTGTGACGGTTGTCGTGCTGTTCAGGACGAAATGAGATCGTTCATGAGGCAGACTAAAAGTGGATTCAAGGAGTTGATTAGTGGTTTTCGAAAAATCAATGACCAACTCTGTGCGCTCGATACGCAGTTTAGTAGTCTTCAACTAATAAACGAGTCTCCAAAGCGTAAAAAATCCTTTTTTAGTGATGTGCTTGGGGCGAATAATCTTCAGCCTGCTCTGCCGACAACTATGCAGCCGCTTATATCCGCTAATAGTACAAGTATGATTTATTGAATAATAAACCAATAGTAGTAAAAATTCCTCTTATATATGTATCTGTATTAAATGTTAAAAAAGTATTGCTAAAATCAAATAAAAATTCATATGGTAAAATGATTCAATTAAAAAAAAAAATTAGTACAAGCGTGGTGGTTTCTTTATTTCTTTACGTATATTTTGCTGATGTGGTGTTTGGAAATGTGAGAAGAACCACCCCCGTCCGTCGAGCGTAGTCTGAGACCACAGTAAGTGAACGCCCATTACACCCTCCCATGCGACCCCAAGGTTTTGGTTTAAGCCTGTTTGGGCTTCTACCCAGCTAGTAGCTAGATGATCGATAGCTAGAACTGGGTCATCAAAGTCTGTGTGTGCTTTTTGGGCCCACTGGAGTAGGACGCTTTTTTTTGTGACATTTTACTGTTGCTCTTTAGGTTCTTTGAAAAAAAGTCTTTTTCCTTGTTTTGGTCCCGGTATTTAAACATCGTTCGTTCCCTCCCACATATAATATTGTACTATTTAATATGAAGCCACTGCATTGGCAAAGTGCATATTTCCCTGAATAGTGGAATTCAGGATTTGGCATTCAGTGAATTCGGAGGTACCATCTGACCCGCCCCTGGCATCCATCCCATGTATGCCAACTTCCGTAAGCCCTTTTGCGGAGATCTCTTCAAGCTTCAGGGATTTTCACGACCCCGTTTCGCCAAAACAATTTCTCTAAAGCTTTACTAAACAAGCTGAACCTGCAATATATACGTTTTGAACATAGAAACAGTTTTAGATATCCATGACTTTTTGAAAATATGAGATTAAAAACTCTAATTTAATTGACGAAAATATTGTTTAACCACCTATAATAAATTCAATAAAAATATTTCGAGTTTTCCCTTAAATCCAAAATTAAAACGTGGTATGATCTACTGATTTCAATTAGAAAATAAAAATCTTCCATAGAAAAATGTTTGGGGAAAAATCATAGAAGACCAACAATTAATGTAGAAAATCGGAGATTTCCACTTTGGATGTCTTGAGCGGAAGAATTCGAAGCGACAAAATCAGAAACACCGTATGCTTCGGAACTTTATTTGTGACTGAGGAAAAATTGAAATACATATTTTCTTATTCTCTATTTTTTAGAGCGAGACAATTATAACTACGTCAAGATCTCTTTCTCCTTCCTATAACTATAAAAGAGTGCATTGTAATATACTAAAATATACAGGGTACCTTATTTTCTACAGGTTAAGTATTCCAAAGATATGATAACTGCTAGATACCATTTTTTAATTTTATTTGGTACACATACATTTCAAAAATTATATTTACTAGAAACAATGATTGTCATCGCCATTACACGGCCCACATTTTTCAATATATCATAAAATTTAATGAATTTCTTCTCTTAGGTGTCCCGCGGAAACTGTTGGTGATAGACCCGATGTTTGTTCTGAACTTTGGTTCAGGGAAGCTTAAAGGTTATGGAGCAGGTGAAATTATGCGTGGAGATTTTTTGCTGTTGGCCTGTGATATCAGCGATGGTGGTACGAAATAAATTGTCAATATTTTCTATCCTATTTTTTAACAGTGTTGGTCAGCAGGATTTTACGGTGATATGGGTGGAAATTCCCTAAAAATATTGACAGCTTAAAATATTCATGACCAAGTACATTAAATTAAATTTAATGAGAATATTAATTGTTCAGTTACCGAGCGTTTTCGGAAGCTATATTTAATGTTCGAAATATTGGTTTTAGTAAAAACAAGCACAGTTCAATTTCATACAATTTATTTAAATTGTTCTGGCTTTATACAAAGTGGTTTATGGATAGATGCGACTGCGAGGGGGTGAATACCGAATTTGAATACCAACGCGGGAGCGCGGCTCAACGCTTGATGCTTTGGAGCGATCGAGAGAGACCGGGAGAGAGCGAGACAAACGCTAGTGCATGACGGCAGATGCAGGTGGCCGATCGAATGCACGAGAGCGGGCGATGCGAACATAAGTATAAAAGAAAGTGACGTCACGAACTCAATAAATTATTGCCGGCCAAACTTCTTTCCGGCGGCTGCTTGACCCGACATACTCCCCCCGTTGGAAGATGAGCTTTCAACAACTTCATGAAGGGGCAGCAGGTACCATTTGTTGATTGCCCGCCTTGTAGCTCCGTACGCCGTCCTCAGCAGCGCACCCGACACACTCCGTCGCCGTCGTCTTCATCTTCGATGCTACTGCAGCTGGGCGAAGGCATCTCGGTAGCCATTTCGCTGCCAAAGTCCAAGAGCGGCTTCACATCCACACTGGGTAACATATGACCTATCACACTAGCCACCACTGTGCAGATTCCGGCAAGACGCTTCTCCATGCGCTGCTCGAAGTGACGACGATGCCTGTAATATTTCTCCTTCTCGCTGAGCACTTTGCGGAGGGGCTTATTCTTTGGCTCGAAAACAAACCTGCGATGAGACTCCACCTTCACTGGCTCCGTCTGAGGCTGGACGAGCAACTCTGACTGCTCAGCTGCCATGAGGACCTTACCATCGTCAGGGCCTCCGCCTCCACAACCAATCAAACCAAGCCGAGTTTTTTGGATGGAGGGCAAACCAGGAGACAGATGAATTTGCCCCACACAAAGCAGTTCGTAAAATAGTCCAGCTCCAATTAGCAAATCAACTGGCTGAGGCTGTTGAAAATGAGGATCCGCTAGCTCTACAATTTCGGGAATTTTCCAAGAGCTGACGTCCAATGCAAAATTGGGCTGAAGGTCCGTGATGTTGGAGGCTTCGATTGCAGTTAATTGCGCAGAGTAGTCAGAGCATTGGGATTGCAAGCTGACTTGCACGGAAAACCCATCTGTAGAGAACCCTGCGCCTCTTATACCGGATACAGCCACCGGAGTCCTTACCTTCCGCAGCTGCAGCTGGTCCGCCAGCCTTGAAGTGACTAGATGCACCTGCGAGCCAGAATCGAGCAGCGCTCGGGAGGGCAGTAGATCTCCGGAGCGGTTCCTAACCAGAATATTGGCAGTGGCTAGCAACACCACATCACCAAACCGATCCTTAGCGACGATAGAATTGACGGCGGCGGACGCTGAACCAGAAACAGCGTCGCTAGATACGGAAGCCTCGGGAGAGGAGTGTTGGCTTTGAGCTGGCGAATTGCCACCAAAATGCATCCACACGCACGGCAGCTTGACGCATTGCAATGCCGAGATAGGTGCCCAGATCCAAGGCGTCTAACTTCGCCTAAACGATCCTCAGGCGCAAAACTTAAAAACCTTGGGCAGGAGTTTATCACGTGAGAATGGCCTGCACAGATCATGCATGCGGAAGAGTTTGTGATCACAAATGCAGAGTTACCTGGATGAAAGGGTCTACGTCGTCCTACGTCAAAATTTGGTGCATGTGATGTCGTCGGCAAATCCATGCTCTCCAAAGTCCGGCATCTTTGCTCAAGAAAACTGGCGATTGACTCCAACGTTGGAATGGAATCCAAGGAATCCGAGTCAGCTTGCATTTCCTTCCACTTAGACTGCGTGGCATCATCAACCTTTTGCAACAGCACTTGGATAATGATGCAGCTAGCAATCTGCTTCGTCGTGCCCATGCTTGCCAGGGCTCGCATATGCGAATTAAATTTGTCCGAAAGCTCGCGAAGCCTCGTCGCCATAGCGGACTCTACGGCCCTCAGATTCATTATCTCATTAACATGAGCTTGAAAAATTGCGAATTGAAAAGCCCTGCGAAGGCTTTCGGCGATGACGCAGATGTGGATAACGCAGATGTGGATAGATCCTTTACAAGCTCTAAGTGCACGGCTTTAGTAGCAAAGCAAATGAAAACACTCACGTAACATTTTACGGGAGCTTTATTGCGAACTTCTGGCTTATAGAAAAATGGGCCGCAAAAATCCACACCAGTCACTCCGAAAACCTGGCAACCGCTAACTCTTTGCTCCGGGAGATCAGCTATAATGTGCTCCAGCAACCGAGGTTTGGTGCGGAAGCATCGGATACACTTGTGCTATGCCTTCGTCACCGTTTTCCTCCCCCCGATCAGCCAGTATTGGGATCGAATAATAGCCAGCAGAGCACGAGGCCCCGTGTGTAGATTACGCTCATGGAAATCAACAATTATAGCCCGAGTAACTGGATGGCTTCTAGGCTATATAGACAGACCAACAGGCCAAACTTGTCTAAAAAGGGAGAGGATGTGGCAAGTATGCTGGCTGACGAAATTTCCTTCCCATTCTGAAGCGCCTTTATGTCATCTCAAAAATACACACCCTGCACCAAACGCAAATAGGGTTCCAGCCTTGATGTCGCTAGCAGTGACACCCTTGTGACGGACTCGCTGTGAGAACTTGTGCACATAAGCGAACACGCGCTGCAGTGCTGGAAAAGAGTTGGCGTACTTGGAACCAGCTGTCACGTCATCGTACGGGGATTTGATTAGCAAAATCCTTGCCCTTAGCTCCTGAGTGGGTTTTTCAGATAGCACCGCTGCTGGCCACTGGTCATGAATCCAAGAAGACACGCAGGACCATGGGACCACAGGTTGTCAGCAACTAATTCCTTGGGAAGAGCACCACGCGAGAGGATGTCTGCCGAGTTCAAAGACGTAGGAACATAACGCCATTCCATCGTTCTGGTCAATTCCTGGATTGTTGAAACTCGATTGGCGACGAAAACATTAAAACGATCGGGCTCCTCCCGAATCCAGGACAGCGCCACAGCAGAATCGCACCAACAGAAATACCTCCCATCGTAGACCTTCAACTGAGCTACTTCCGACATAAGCCTAGCTAGCAACTCTGCTCCAGATCACTCCAGTTTCGGTACCGTAATTGTTTTAAGAGGAGCGACTCGGGACTTTGAGCAGAGTAAATGACTTTCTGCTTGACAAGAGCTTGAGGTAGACTTTCATCCCAGGACAGCGTCTCACGGCATAGCTTCTGAAGAAAGATCTTCGCCTTCGTAATGACAGGTCCAACAAGCCCTATCGGATCATAAAGCCGGGCGATTGAGGAGAGGATGATGCACCTAGTGGGCTTCGAGGGTGACTGGAGCCCTTCAAACGAAAGTAGCAAGCGATCAGTAAAAGGATCCCAAGCTAGGCCAAGAGTCTTCGTAAAGTTGCTGCCATCATCAAACCTTAGGAACAACTCTCGATGCTCTTCCGGTACGTCAGTGAGCACTTCAGAAACATTGGAGCACCACTTTCTCAACTGACATTGGCCCTTGGCGAGGATCCCCGATGTTTGCTGCCTTATGTTGGTAGCCTCCTCTATTGAGTCACCTCCTGAAATTAGATCATCAACATAAAAATCGCGACGCAGAATTTTGGCACCCTTTGAAAACATAGACTGCTCATCCTGTGCCAACTGATGCATTGCTCGAATTGATAAAAATGAGGCCGGCTTTGTCCCATAGGTGACCATATCCAGTTTAAAAACCTGCAACTCATCCTGGGTGGAATTCCATCAAAGAATGCACTGCAGATAGCTGTCCTCGGGGAAAACTCGGACGCATCGGTACATTTTGCAAATATCTCCTGTAATGGCCACTCGATGGCAACGAAACCTTAGAAGAATGTGCAGCAGCTTTGGTTGGATAACTGGACCAGACATCAAAACGTCATTCAATGAATACCCAGACGTGGTGGCAGCCGAACCATCAAAAACAACCCTGAGCTTGGTTGTTGAGCAGTTGAGGAAATACTGTCTGGCAGGTCGGGGACTAGGCGGGACTGGAGACATATGCCCCAAATCTAAATAATCCTTTATGAACGCAGCATACTGATCCTTTAATTGAGGCTGACGGCAAAGCTTCCTTTCGAGGGAGAGAAATCACCGCACGGCTCGTGAGAACGATTCACCTAGCAACTCAGAGCTGACCTTCAACGGCAGCTTCACCGAGTAGGCGCCTGACTCGAGCCGAGCAGAATTCTGCACGAAATGCGTCTCGCAATCCAATTCCTCTTTCGTCCACTTCACAATGGGATCGGAGCAGTCTTCGATTTCCAAAAAATTACGGAGCAGACACTGTAAGCGCTCATCCAGCTGGCTTGAGCTCTTCACAACGTCCTTGCGGGCTGTGGCTACGAACGACTTTATCTCCAGATGTGAACCACTGCCACACACAACCCATCCAAGCCGGGTTTTCTGCAGCACCGGTAGGTCAGCTGAGAGCTGGATTTGACCCACACACAGCAGATCATAGAATAGACTGGCTCCGATAAGTAAATCGATCCGCTGCGGTCGAAAGAACTGGGGATCAGCCAAACAAAGGTTTGTCGGAATATTCCTGCTGGAGACATCCAAGCTAAAACTAGGCTGAAGGTGATATTGGTGGCGATTACAGCGCTGATGAAGGCCAAATATTCAGAGCAATAGGATCATAGGAGCACATCAACAGAGAATCCGTCTGTCTCGAAGCCAGTGTCGCCAATGCCAGACACTGCCACGTACGATTTGCGTCTGCGAAGCTGCAGCTGACTAGCCAGTCGGGACGTAATCACGTGCACCTGCGATCCAGAATCCAAAAGAGCTCGGCATGGAACAAAAACCCCAGAACGACTCCGAATGAGAATGTTCGCTGTGGCCAGTAAGGCTATCTTACCGCTGCGAACTTGGGCAACTAGTGCATTAGCCGTGGATGGTGAATCGCCTATTGGCTCGGCGCACTCGGCTACGGCTGATGTAGACGGCACAACAGAAGGCTGGCTGCTGGAAGACTAACTCCAAAAAATGCAACAGACTGTGATGCCTCCTCCCACAACTGCGACAATTATCAGCGAGGCACTCAAGCAGGTGATGGCCAGTTTGGAGACATTTCCGACATAGACCTAGTCGCCTAGCCTCGCCAAGGCGGCTCTCAGGGGGCAATGACAAAAATCTTGGGCATGCAGAGACTACATGGGACCACCCACCGCATAGTATACAAGCAGAGGTAGGTGAATTAGTAATAATAAAGGATGCTCTACTGTTATTTGCGACTCCACGTCTTGCCACCTGAGTGCCCGGCGGGTAAGCGGGCAAGGCCACATTCATAGCCCTTAAAATCCTGCAACGCTGTTTCGAGGCATTTTGACCTTCCTCCCACTTGGCCTGAGTAGCTGGATCCACCCTTTGAAGAAGTACCTGGACAATGATGCAGCCGGCGATCTGAACTGTCGTCCCCAAATTTTTTAAGGCTCGTATATGGGCATTGAACTTATCGGACAGCCCTCGAAGCGCTGTCACTGAGTCACCTTCCAATAGATTGAGGCCCAGAATCTCGTTCACATGAGCCTGAAATATTAACCGACGGTTATTAAATCGATTGTCCAAAAGCTGCACTGCGACATCATAATTCTCCTCGGAGATTTCCAAGGAACGGACTGCCTCTAAAGCGGAGTCCCAAAGACAAGATCGCAACCTCTGAAACTTTTCCACCTTACTTTTATAAGGATGGCAGCCTACGATCGTCAAATAGACCGAATGAAATTCAGCTCACTCTGTATATCCTCCGCAGAAAGTAGGAAGAGGAAGAGAAGGCAAGGCTTGAAAACTCCGACTGAGCGCTGGTTCCACCTGGACACTGGAAACTCCGCTGGCAAGGGTGGAATGGGCAGAAATTCGAGCAAAGCGCAACGACGTCTCGTGCTCGATTTCGGCATGCATCGTAGCTACAAGCTCAGACACTGTCCATCGCAAGTCGCTGCTTATTTCAGCAATGTCTAACTCTTCAAGCTCCCCGTGGATGGCCTTAAAATCCTCGTACATGGCGACCAACTGGCCGTGACGCACATGGAGCATAGCATCCTCCACCTTTGACATTGGCTGCAGGGCGCCTTGGATCCTCTTCAAATCCTGGAGAATACCCTTTGTCTTGCATTTTAAAATCGCGCTCCGAGATGGAGTGGGTTCTCCTGTGACGGCGCCGCTGGAGTTCATCGCCACTATAATTAAAATACGCTCAATTTAGGTAAAAACACGCACAAATTAATTTTGGTGCCAAAATTATAGTTCTTGCTTATTTTTTTATTATATTTAATTATATTTGAGCGCAGCGAATACGATTTATCCCACTGTGCGCTTAGAACCGTACACTGAGTTGTGGAATGTATATATATATGAACGCTTGTGTGAGTCGAATGCACTTGAAAGTGGAACGTATGTATGTATGTATGTTGGCGGACCGGATAACAATTGTATGTACTGTATTTATTTATATTATTAAATGATTTATGTATAAATACAAAATAATTGTTTCACTGATGCACTTTATGCCGTTTATGTTTAAAAATGCACATACGTATGTTAATACACCGCAAAACTGAAACGGGTATGTTCGCACTGTTTTATGCTCGCGGAATTGTTTTATTTATTTTATTAATTATAATTTATATTAATTATATCACATTGGGGTCACCAATGTTTGGACATTGAGATTTTTCAATGAATTTTATCCAAAATTATAAAAAGGTAATTATTTGTTTCACCACGTTATAAAAATGTTTATTTATTCGCATATGAAATGGAGACAGAAAGCTCCGATTTAGAATGCGTATGCTCTGAGATAAAGAGTACAAGTAGGCCCGCCTTTAAGCATAGGACGGGCGAAAGCTCGTTAACTTAATGACAACAATAAAATAAAGCCGAGCGGCCGAAAAGAGTCGGCTTGCGACTAACAAAAGCTATGAGAAAAATGATTATATGCTAAGCCATAATTATTACATTTATATATATATGTTACATTTATATTGAATTTATGCAGTGGCTGCTGCCTGACCCGACAATCATTATTGAATATTTTCCTGAAGTTTTATTTCTAAGTATTATGAGTTAATTATTAATTTAATGTTATTGTAAATTATTAAAGTAGATATCTGTTCGAAGTTGGTATAGTTATTGGAGAACCATGTAAATATATTTTATACGAAAATTTCCCGAAATCTACCGATAATCAACATAAATATCTAATTTAATAATTTTTTGGTCACCTAATGAAATCTCGTCAATTATTTTAACAAAATCTAGCCAATTGTAACAATCATGTCCTTAGCCAAGAAATGTTTTGATCAAAAAAGCATGTCCAAGAACAAAACCAAAAGAAGCGAAATAGGCCACCCTGGTGGTCTACAAAGCTAGCGATCCTCCAAACAGCAAGCAGAGACCTGTTCAATAGGGCCGGAAACGAGGGGACACTTTGGGCCGAATTTTATATAAGGACAAGGTCTCTTTTGCCTTATATAAAAAGTCCATCCGCAAAGCAAAGCGGTCCTCATGGAACTCCTTCTGCTCAGACATCGAAAATACAGCCCAAGATTAGGAACAGCAACTAAGGAAAATTCTATCCCAATCAGCCACAACTCTAGGCTATTACAAAAAAGAAGGCGGCACTTGGACCAATACAAGTGAAGGATCTCTAGCCCACTTTCCAGGTTGCACCTCTGAAGCGGATGCGTCGCACAAACTTTGAACTAGATATTGACCAGAAAACTCTACACTGAAAAATACACAGTTTCAAGCCCTATAAATCGGCAGGTCCCGACGCGATAATATCTGCACAAATCCAACAAGCATGAGACATCGCCACAAACTGGCTCCTAAATATTTTCAACAGATCCCTTGGCCTAGGCAAAATCCCACAACAGTCCTTTCTCGAATCGAGACACGTCTTTATACGTCTTTATACCCAAAGCGGTCAAACCATCATATACGACCCAAAATGATTTCAGACCTATCAGTCTCTCATCCTTTCTGCTAAAGACGCCTATACCTAAGATCAACTCTTAACTCCACCCGAAACTCAGATGCACAGCACGCATACATAAAAAGGTACATAGACCGAGACTGCCCTCCATGCGCTTATTTTCGAGATAGAAAAAGCATTTTCTCAGAAGGACTACGCCCAGGTTGCCTAACTGGACATAGAAGGAGCCTTCAATAACGTTCCCCCGAACACTATAACCAGCACCCTGAGAACTCTTAGAGTAGATGACCACCTGATGGGACTCATTGATCAGCTGCTAACCTGCAGAAAAGTGACGTCCTCACTGTGCTCATCTTCCTTAACAAGGGTCGTCAGGCGGAGTCCTCTCCCCTCTCCTATGGAACATAGCTATCACCTCGAAGAGGAGGCTGCAGGGTTTTGTTCGCGGACGACGTTGCGATCTTGTTCACAGGCAAAGTGGACAAGCAGTAAAGGCCTGGGACTAAATGCGCAGAAAAAAGTAGTTAGTTCTGTTCAGCAAGAAATACAAACCCCCGCACCTCGTCCCCCCAATACTAAACAACCAAAGGCGCCAAGTAATAGCGCCAAATACCTAGTGCTTTTTCTAGATAAGAAGCTAAATTAGAACTTCAATATTGAAAAAAGCTCAAAAAAAAGCTACTCTAGCTTTCTTTACCTGCAAAAATGCTATAGGAAACAAGTGGGGCATGTCCCCCTATATTATAATCTGGATCTATATGGCCATAGTCAGACCCATACTACTGTATGAAGTGCTGGTATGGTGGCCAGGCCTTAAAAAGAAAAATGTCCTTAAGAAGCTGGAAAAAATTCAGCGAGCAGTACCTCGCCAAATGAAGCCCTAAATGCCATACTCAGCTTACCAAATCCAGGACTAGCTGGTATTAAACGATTAAGGGAAACCCATGGAGCCACCTTAGCAAAGGCCACTCCACCATTCTGCTAAACGACCCTCTCTTTCCTAGCAGTATAGACTACTGTAAAATTTCTCCATTTGATTACGCGTCTATTTATTTTATCTTAATTCATAAAGGATTGTTTTGGCTCTGATAATAGCCAGAATAAAAATTAAACGGTCAATGTGGTGAATAGTGTAAAGATATTATAGATCACGCAGATGGCCACAATCTCTGAGAATTCACTTACTTATTATGACTATAGTAGCTATTCATCGACAAGCATAAAAAAACTAAAAAAAACGAAGTCTATATACCCTTGCAGGTAAGTAGCAGCTTATATTATTATTATATATCGCATCGTATATAGGTGGCATAAAGTAGTTATGTGGATTTCACTATCAAATTAATTTTCAAATGAAAAATGTTGGATAAAGCCGCTAACGTCTTTAAACCGGTTTTGTCATATCCGATCGTTCATTTACATAGCAGTTATGAGATATATACATATTAGGACGATCTTTATGAAATTTGGTAGAATTACTTTTACGCATATAAGATAAATTGAACTTATTAATTTTTGTATATATTTTTTATTATGTACCAGACATTCTTTCCCCAGTTGGGGCCTGTCCTTAAGAGATATTAGAGACAATAAAAGCCTTGAGGTTATGACACCATCAATGTAACAAAGCAAAGTTCGGTAAAAATGATGCTTTGCGTTTTTGACAGCCACTTCCCACAGTCCACCGAAATGCAAAAATCAAGGAGGAATAAAATGCCACTCGATGGACTCAATCGCGAAAAACTCCAGGAGCGCTCATTGATGCTTATCGCTCATGAAGAGTTGGAGAAGCGGCGGGTCGGCGGGTACATATAAACCATATTAAAGCGTGTAAAAATGCAGATGTGTATTGATCATTTTCAAACCCTAGGTGAGCGGTTTTGGTAACAAAACACTAACAACATTCTACAGGAGCCTTGTTGCAAATAAAATGTGCCGCAAAATCCGGGAAATCAGCTATAATGTGCTTCAGCAATCGAGGCGTAGTTCGGAAGCATCGGATACATTTGTGCAATGCGTTCGTTACCGTTATTCTCCCCCGAATTGGTCAGTAGATTCCGCTCATGAAAATCGATTATATCAATCAATTATAGCCAGAGTGACTGGATGGCTTTTAGGCAATATAATTGGATTACTACTATCAAAATCAGCTATGTAACTATAACGACCGTCCACACGTAACCGACCAAACTTGTCCGAAAAAGGAAAGGATGAGGCAAGTATGCTGGAGGACGCGATCTATCTCATATTCTTAAGCTCTTTTATAACATCTCAAAAATGAACACTCTGCACTAGTCACAATAATAGAAGCATTCTAAACTTGATAACGCTAGCAGTGACACCATTGTGGTGAACTCGCTGTAAGACCTTGTATACATAAGCGAAAACCCGCTGCAGTGCAGGACCGGATGCTACATGATGCCTGCCGGGTTCAAAGACGTAGGATCATACCGCCATTCCATCATCCTTGTCAACTTATGGATTGTAGAAACCCGATTGGAGACGAAAACAATAAAACGAGCGCCAGCAGAAATAATTTCCAGCTTAGATCTTCAACTGAACTACTTCCAACATAAGCCGAGCCAGCAATTCTGCTTCAGATAACTCCAGTTTCGGTGATTTTCAGTGAGCGATCAAGCGCAGACTCCCAATCGAGAGTCTTCGTAAAATTGCTGCCGTCATCAAACGGCAGCACTTCAGAAAAGTCTGAGCACCACTTGCTCAATCGAAATTGTTTCTGCATTATGGTGATAGCCTCATCTATAGAGCCGCCTCCGGGAATAAGATCATCAACATAAATATTGCGACGCAGAATTTCGGCATTTTTAGGAAACATAGACTGCTCATTAGGACCATCAAAAAGAACTCCGATCTTAGTTGTTGAACTGTTATCCTTCAAAAGGCAGTGGGGCGGTAGGAAATTCTGTACTAGCCGGGACTGAAGACATATGCCCCAACTTAAAATACTCCTTTATGAACGCAGCATACTGATCCTTCAATTGAGGATGACAGCAAAGCTTATTTTCGAGGAGGAGAAATTGCCGCTTAGCTAGGGAGTAAAATGTAGCTAGCAACTGCATTTTTACGGAAGCCTCAAAAAGTAGACTCGAGCCGGATCGGCTTAAGTGAGGTTGGCCGGAATATTCCAACTGAAGACATCCAAGCTGAGATTAGGCTGGAGATCCGTGATGTTAAGGGCGATGACAGCGTTGACAACGGCCGAATATTCGGAGCACCGGAACCATAGGAGCACATCGACCGTAGGAGCATCCGTCTGTCGCGAATCCAGTGTCGCCAATTCCAGGCCATGTAAGATTTGCGTCTACGAAGCTGCTGCTGACTAGCCAGTCTGCAAGTAATCACATGCACTTGCGATTTTTAAATCAATAGAGCTTGGCAGGGAACAAAAACTTCAGCGCGTCTTCGAACGTGAATGTTTGCTGAAGCTAGTAAGGCTCACTGCTGTGATCTTAGGCAACTAGTACACTAGCTGCTAATGGTGAAGCGTCGATTAGCTCAGAGCACTCGGCTCTGGCTGACGTAACGGAACAACCGAAGGCTGGCTGCTAGATGACTGTAATTCCAAAAAATGCAGCAGGCTGTGATGCCTCTTCCCATAACTGCGACAATAAGCAGCGGCGCACTCACGCGTAGGAGGCCATGGCCACATCCATAGCGTCCAGAGTCCTGCATCACTGCTCCAAAAATTCAGCCATCGATTCCCAAGTAGAGATTATATTCGAGTTCGAGGCATTTTGACCTTCCAACCCTTGAAGGAGCTTTACGATCAATCACAGTAAGAAAACGCACTTAATAATTCTGGCGCCAAAATTATATTAAAATTTATTTGATTATATTTAAATATAATTGCGCGTACACTGAGTTGTAGAATGTATATATGTATGAATGCGCGGCGAATGCACTTTCAAGTGGAACGTATAAATGTCTGATATAAGTAGCGGACTGAGTAACAATTGATCGTATTGGATTTTTATATATTTATTTATAATACATTAATTATTAATATATTCGCACTAGTTCTATTTTATGTTCGTGATATTGTTAATTTTATAAATTATATCACGTCGGGGTCACCAATTGTTTAATCAGTGAGATTTTTTAATGCCGTTCGAAATATTAACACGAAATTATGTATCTTTAAAACGTTAAATTGTTTATTTTGCCTGCATATGAAATGCAGTTAGACAAAAAGATTTATGGTGCTTATGCAATGAGATAAGACGCGAGAGTGCCCGCTTTAGACAACAATCTGAACGAAAGCTCGCCAGCTTAATGCTAGAGGTAAAGCCCGTTTAAGCCGAGCGGCCGAGAAAAGTCAGCTTGCGACCAACAATAACTATGCTTATTATATATTGGTGATAAATCTATGCCGTGGCTGCTGCCTGACTCGTCAAGTTTAAACAATAAAAATTCATGATTTAATTTATATATTCGTATATTATTATTATATTATGTATATTAGTACAAGTAAATAATACTAAGAATAAAATTTAAAGCTGATCAAAAGATAAGAAAAAAAGCCAAATCTAGTCAAATTAGTATTTTCGCTGTTGTTTGTTTGGTACCATTATGCTTAAACTGAGCTTACAATATGATAAAGAATACTTAAGAAGTATATACATACGTCTATACGATTAGGGCCATCCACTCGACCATGGATTGTATTTAGTTTTTAGTATACATATTTTTTTCAGTATGTATTTTTAGTATATAGTTACATTATGACCTTTGATCTTTCCCTTTTCAAAGAAAAATAAGATTAAATTAGTATAAGTACTACTCAGCTATTTTATCATTGATGTTCTTTTATTCCGGAATGATTGCGTGACACGGAGCTCACACAGCAAACTTGGCTAGCTCGTCTAGTAGCTTAAGGGGGCAGGATGGTTTCAGAGGCTGAAAAAAACAGATTTTTGCGATTTTTTTTCCCATTGCTGAGTGAATATAATTATTCAATTTTGTTACACTATACATGGCTATATTTGAAGAGTATCTAGGAATTTTTTTGTTAAGAAATAATTATTATCATATAAAAAAACCTCTTGACGAGGTAAAGTACCGGTGACGAACCTGCATGTGAAACCCAAAATATCTGATATCAATTTTAGTGACGAAAATATGCTATATAGGTGTACAAAATTGCATATAAAAAATATTCTTGTTCGGCACGTGACTGATTTGTTTTTTGTTTTTCTTGCACGTGCCGAACAAGAATATTTTTTATATGCAATTTTGTACACCTATATAGCATATTTTCGTCACTAAAATTGATATCAGATATTTTGGGTTTCACATGCAGGTTCGTCACCGGTACTTTACCTCGTCAAGAGGTTTTTTTATATGATATCAGTTGTTTTTTTGTATATATTGATCTTCAATTATTTAAAACAGAACGCATAATATATAGAATATATGTATATGGAAGTAACCTCTGGACAGGCGATTCACATAGTTAGCAATACTTTAATTGTAAGGAGAAACATCAAAACTCTTTTTTTCTTAACTCTATAGATTTTGACATTCAAGAAGGTGGAATAATTAAAAACCTTTCCAAAGACGTAAAGAATTTTTCGATAGCTTCAATGGCTCTGAAGTTATACGTATTTTTAATTTACAAAGGTTTTGGAATTTGGTTAGTTTAAAAATTTTAATTAAAAATTTGCTCAAAAATGTATTTGAAATCCAAAATTGTTTCATAGTTGTGGGAAACCAAATTGTTTTAACAAATTAACAGATGAGAGGCCTATCCTTATGAGATTTCCACTATATAATAAATTATAAAAAAAAAAACAAGAAAGGAAAGCTAACTTCAAGCGGAGCCGAATTTGATATACCCTTGCAGTTAAGCAGAAGCTTATATTATTATTATATATATCGGATCCTATAGAGTTGTCCGATCCTTATGAGAATTTCACCATCAACAAAATTTCTAATAAAAATATTGGAAACAGCCCCAAGCATCTTTAAAAATAGAATGGTTGTGCCATTTCCGATCTTTCAGTTATATGGCAGGTATAGGATATAGTTGGCCGATTCTTATGAAACATAGGATTAGATTGCCCAAAACGGAAACCATAGATAGTCCCATCATTCTAGCTTCAAAAACAACAAAGTTAAGCCAATTTATATATTTATATATATAAAAGAACATCGTGTTTTATGTTACACCACTTATAAATCAAGAACGGAAGAACAGATTTGAGTGAAAATTGGTAGGGAGGTAGCTTAGAGCCAGGAGAAGGACATAGGATACTTTTTGTCCCGTTCGACAGCGTTCCTCCCTGGCCCATACTTTTTTATTTAGGCAGACAGCTAAGAAGAAAATGTCAAATGTCAAAATGTCAGTTACAAACGAAGTCAAATTCATAGTCAGGCTCTCAAATTTAACAACGAACCAAAAAGATTGTGTTGCGCTGAAATCAATATTAAAACTATTTCTATTAAATTGGAACAATGCATTCATTCAAATCTATTGACTGCGTCACAAATGAAGATGAAGCCACCAACTATCCAATTGAATTTTTAAACTCTTTGGACGTGCCTGGCTTACCACCGCACAATTTACGCCTAAAGGTTGGCTCCGTAGTAATCATGCTTCGAAACATAAACCAACCAAAACTGTGCAACGGTACGCGTTTGGTGGTTAGTAAATTGATGAACAATGTAATTTACGCTACGATAATGATAGGAAAATTCAAAGGTGAGGAAGTTCTCATTCCGAGGATCCCGATGATCCCAACCGATATGCCGTTTGAATTTAAAAGACTTCAATTTCCGATACGTCTTGCATTTGCCATGACAATCAACAAATCACAAGGCCAATCCTTAAAAGTTTGTGGTTTAAATCTAGAACATTCATGTTTTTCCCATGGTCAATTATACGTGGCATGTTCACGGGTCGGAAGACCATCTGCGTTGTTTGTTTTTGCGCCTGATAATAAAACAAAAAATGTCGTGTATCACAAGGTGCTTAAGTGAAGAGCAACCTATGTACTAAAATACAGAAATAATAATGAATGATTAAGGAGGAGAAACAAAGAATATTGTATACCCACAAGTATTACAGAATTTAATTAATTTGAAAATTATTCTTTTTTGTTTGACTTATTTTTTATGCGTGCAACAACAATATGCCACAGCGAAACGTGGCAGGGTACTGCTAGTTATTCTAATAAAATTTTGCAAATCGGATAAGATTGTCCAAAATGCAATCTGTACTAAGTTCCATCCTTCTAACTTATAAAAAAAAACCAAGTTATGGCATATCCGATCAATCATATAATAAACATGTATTATATCTAAAATAAATGCGCAAAGATAAAAAATTAAAAAAAAACTGGAAATTTCGTTTTTCCAGTTTTTCTAGTTAAACCAATTGTTGAATGTAACAATTTATTTTGGGTGTGCGATATAAAATAATAAATATTAGAAAAGTATTGGCGGAGTTGGTTTGCCTGGTTTTTTTTTAGCTTTTAATCCATGATTTGACCCAAACACGTAATTTAAGTAAATTTATATGCATTATATGCTCAGTAAGGGCATATGCATATAAAGCTTTCTACTCATAAAATTTTGCATTCTTCTTATTAACACATCAAAATTTGCCATCCAGCAACGAAGTTCGAGATTAGCCGAGTGGAGAGCGTTGTTGTTTCTAACACGGTAGGGCCTGAGTTCTAATCCTAGTTGAGGCAAAATGCTTATGTTTTACTTTTTTTAAGCTCTTTTTTATTTGGATTATATTTTTGAAATATTTGAAAATATCTTATGTACAAAATTTCATAAGGATGGGCCGACTATATCCTATAGCTGTCATAGAACGATCGGAATTGGCATAACTTTGGTGTTTTTAAGTTAAAACAAGAAAGGAAAGCTAACTTCGGGCGGAGCCGAAGTTGATATACCCTTGCAGTTCAGTCGCAGTCCGCTAGGTGGCGCCACGCATCTTAAATTATTAAATATATAGCGGATCGTATATAGTCGGCCGAAATTTGGCATATTGAATTATTTTGCCCAAAGAGTAATCTGTACCAAGTCCCATCTTTCTAACTTAAAAAACACCAAAGTTATGCCAATTCCGATCGTTCTATGACAGCTATAAGATATAGTCGGCCGATCCTTATGAAATTTTGTACACAATATATGTTGGTCAAATATAACATGTGTGGAAAGTGCCAACCCTCTATCTTAAAAAACCCCAAAGTTATGGCATTTCCGATCAATCAGCTATATGGCAGCTATAGGATATAGTCGACCGATCCCGGCCGTTCCGACTTATATACTGCCTGCAAAGGAAAGAAGGGTGTGTGCAAAGTTTCAACTCGATAGCTTTAAAACTGAGAGACTAGTTTGCGTAGAAACCGACAGACAGACAGACAGACAGACGGACAGACGGACATGCTCATATCGACTCAGGAGGTGATCCTGATCAAGAATATATATACTTTATAGGGTCGGAAATGTCTCCTTCACTGCGTTGCACACTTTTGACCAAAATTATAATACCCTCTGCAAGGGTATAAAAATATAGACAAACAGACCCACTGGCTTCATTTTGAAAAACTGTAAAAATCGAATTTCTTGAATAACTTCTGAAAGAAATGTCGGACCGGGTCGGTTGAAGTACCAATCTTCTGAGTCTTCTCATTAAGACATGAGACACTGAAACACAAAGCAGAATTACAACAAAAGTTGCCACCAAGCAACAAAGTTCTAGGTTAGTCGAGTGGAGAGCGTCGTGGTTCCTAACACAGAGGGCCTGGGTTCGAGTCCGAGTTGAGTCAATGTTTACGTTTTACTTTTTAAGCCCTTTTTTATTTGGATTTTATTTTTAAATAAATAAACTCAAATCTGGAAAGATATACTCCATATTTCTTAGGGTATTGACCAAATATATGCAGACTCCAAAAAGCAAAGATGCCAATCAAATACATACACATGTACATATAAGTAAATGCAAGCTTCACAAGAGGCTGGACAAAATGGGTAGCTGCACTTACAGGACTATATCTTGAGTTAACGGATTTTGCCAGATATAAGCGATATATCGAAAGTTGCGTCATCTCAAAAGCTATCTACACGTGCAATAAAAAAAAAGGATCAGTCGAGTCAATTTTGAAAAATAGTTTTTTTTCTAAAAAAAAAAGTTTATTTTCAGTGTATTTTTGTTTTTTTACTATATAGACGTTTGGTCTCAAAGAAAGTGAAATTGATATTTTAAAAACCATTTCAACGGTGTAAAGCTTTTTTTAATATCTTTCTTAATTATAAAGTTATGAATTTTTTCATTAACAAAGTTTTTTTAATTTTTTGACGTAAGCTTAAGGTATTTCAAAAAGTTGTAGAACAATAGTTGCTCATATGATAGTAACAAACATTTTCCAATTTTTTTCAGGATTTTTAAGATAAAAATAGTGCAAACAGACAAACCGACAAACCGACGCAAACTGGCTTCATTTTGAAGAAGAAGAAAAAATCGAATTTTTTGAATAACTTCTGAATGAAATGTCGGATCGGGTCGATTGAGGTACCAATCGACGCGTATTTAGCTCTAGAATGCGAATATATAAAAATATTCTATCTGGGGACTAAAATGTGTCCACCAGCCCCACTTTAGTGATAAAATTTTTTTTTACTTTCACCCTAATTTCTCCCAAACCAAATAACTTTTGGAATATGTTTCGACAAAAATTATCTAATTGAAACAATACCTTTCGATTGGTATATCATTCATTTAGATCGGTTGCCTACAGAAAATTTTTAATTCTTCGGCTATATATAGAGTTTCCTCGCGCACGCCTAGGCATGCAGGTCGTCACCTCGTGGACTTCCGTCCACAGTGATTTATCCTTTGATGGGCAGTTGCCTGAGTCGCTTTAAAAAATTATTATCTTGCTGTGCGTAAAGTCTGGCCTTACAGCGTTATCGGAAATAAAGAAATATAATTGATTTACTTAAAATATTAGTTTCTTGTGCGGATGAACGAAGCCATTTTGAAAAATATGAGACTTTGAATTTTTGGCGTGGTTGTAAAGTCGGAGGTATGATTTTTACATAAAAATCAGCCCATTATTGCCCGTAAAAATGGTAAAAAAAAATTAAAAAAAAAAGCGTTCGTTCATCCACAAGTATTTATTGTATAAAAGATGTGTGAAAAAATTTTATTTAGATCCAAGCATTACTTATTTAGCTTCGTTATGCACCGAAAAAAGATGTTTTAAGAAAAACGCGTCTAAAGTTTTAAAAGCAATTGAAAGTATATGGATAGAAAGAAACTAGAAAATCGGTATCCCAGCAAGTTTTAGTCCGATCGACATGAAACTTTCACAGGATATTCCAGAGATAATGTTCTATTATATAAACAATTTCTTTAAAAAAAATTTTTTTTTAAGTCTCAAACCATCCTGCCCCCTTAATGTTGCCATCGATTTGGATGCTAATGCGACGGATTTTGGTAAACACGTTACGGTTTTTGTAAAAGTTTTCAACTCTTTGGTGGGTGTGCCCATCACTGCAAATAATGTGACATTCCTTAAGATGACATTCCTTTTATTTTATAGCTACCGCTTCTGCAGTAAAAACTGAGAAGTGGGGCGGTGTTAGGCCCCACGACACGATGAATTCGAGATGGGTTGATTCTATTTTGGTTATCGCCCCGAAATATATATAGGTGGTATATATTGGTTAATTCTGCTTCTAGTTTCTTGAAAATTAATTCAGAAGTATTTGACTCTAGATGGTCGTAGAGACTGGTATATATGGTACCAGAACATAGTCTCTACCAAAGCGAAGGGCCGTTTTGTTCCAACGATATGGTGTTTCCATGTTGTGCTTCTTAATAAAGTGTATGCATTTTTTGATCGTAGATACACCCTTGCATTTCTATTGAAATGCTAGGAAGTTTAAAAAAGAGGAAAAGAAATTGAGAAAAATAGATTTGGTGCAAATCATGATTTTGGGTATACGTTTGAGCCGTAAGATCTACTCTGCTATTATAAAGGCAATCCGGGTTCAGCACATAATTGCACCGTTAAGCGGCGTAATATGTATATATATGAATGGAACGTATGTATGTCTGATATAAGTAGCGGACCGAGTAACAATTGGCGATCGTATTGGATTTTTATATATTTATTAATTCTATTTATTATTTATATTTATTAATTCTATTTATTATTTTATACATTAATTATAATATATTCGCACGAGTTCTATTTTATGTTCGTGAAATTGTTAATTTTATAACTAATGTCACGTCGGGGTCACAAATTGTTTGGACATTGAAATTTTTTTATGACGTTCGAGATATTATGATAATGATTATTTTGCGTGCATATGAAATGTAGCGAGACAAAAAGATCGGATTTTTAATGCTAATGTAATGTGATAAGAGACGAGAGTGCCCGCTTTAGAGTACAGTCTGAGCGAAAGCTTGCTAGCTTGATGCTAGAGATAAAGTCTTTTGAAGCCGAGCGGCCAAAAAATACAGCTTACGACCAACAATAGCGATGAGATAAAAAAGATAAGACAAACTATACTTATTATATTTTGGCGATAAATCTATGCCGTGGATGCTGCCTGTCTCATCAAGTTTGAACAATAAAAATTCATGAGTTATTTGATATGTTGCTATAAGTATTATCACAAGTAAATAATGCGAAGAATAAAATTTTAAGATGATCAAAAGATAAGAAAACAATCAAAATGTAGTCAAATAAGTCTTTTCGCAGGACACTGTATTACGTACATATATTTGTTTATTTGGTACTATTATGCCTAAGCTCAGCTTACAATTTGATAAGAAGTATATACATAAGTCTATACGATTGCGCCCATCGAGTATTCATTTAAAATTATGATCTTCCATCGATTTAATTTATAGTTAAATTTTGCTTTTCTTAAGAAAACTAAGATTAAGATAAGAAAACTAACTGGTTGAAAGGATACATTATTGGTCATGTATCCAAGAATTCAATAAATTTAAAGTGTTGTGACCTATCCCCCTCCTTGAATTTTGATTAAAATCTGTTCACACAACTATGCGACCAAATGGCCTTTCGAAATCAGCTTAAATTAAATGTTAATCGAAGAGAACCAAATGTGCTTTATTGTTTTTTAAAAGTTGTTTGGTGGGAGCTGATGAGTTTGTTTTTGTCGATGAACAGTCGGTACTGGGGCTCCCTGTTGCGTCACTTTAGAGGAGCTAACATTTGATGGGTTCGATGGTATCGCTCGGATGGGTTCGATGATATTGCTTTGGAGGACAATTACGGACAATTGCTCATTTATACTGAGATATTTGGAAGCCAAAGCCCGCCCAGAGTCCACCCTTGGGGTATAAAAATATATGAGTGGTTAGATAATTGGTTGATCAGGCTGAAGATTATTCGCCACAAGCAAATCACTAACAGCGGATATCTTACGATTTGGATTTTATTTTTTTTTTTATTATTAAAAGTATATATTATTTATAAGTATACCTTAAACCACTGTTCTTACCCTGCTTAACAAACCGTAGAACGATGCTGGGTATCATATTCCTATATATTCTTATATATGGTAATGTAGACAAACGGCATTTTATAACACGCTTAAATTGTAACGTTCCTAATAGGATAAGAAATTTTGTCCTCTATTTATAAACTATTGTAGTTCGACTTATCACGTATCACGACTAACCACCGTGCATGTCTGACATGTCACTCGGTAAAATTAAACACGTTAGAAATTCTTTAGGTCAGCAGCTGAGCTTGTGTTTCGTCTCAGATCCTGTTGGAAATACTCTTTCCAGTACTTTCGTGAATTTTTCATCCCACACTTGAGATTTTAATGGAAACCAATACTTGGTCAATTCAAGTCGCAACTTAAGTCTCATAAAATTCATTTCTTTCGTAAGGATGTTGGGCCAAGCAGCCACCAAAAAATGCATGTATAATAATAATAATATGCTTAGCTGCAGCAGTTGTTATCAGCATGTATTCTTGTCTATTTTGTCTCCCAGTTTCACATGCGATTTATTGTTATTTGTAGCGTATGCACTTTGGGGAACTTTGGTGGAGCTTCTGCGCAAGCTTTTAGTTTAATGCACATGTATATTTTTTTGGGGTTTAATTGACCCATAATAAATATGAAATGGAAATTGAACCTCGTCTATTTAATTCGGCCGCTATCAAAACGCTGATAGCGTAACATTTGGTGACCCAGACCTGATTTCATCCCGGTTGATTACACTAAAATGACATCTATCAGTTACCATATCTTTGGAATACTTATCCAAAGTTGAAATCTCCAATTTTCTACATTATATTTTGGTCTTCCATGAGTATTCCCCAAAATTTTCCTATGGAAGATTTTCTTTTTCCATGTTTTAATTTTGATTTAAGGGAAAACTCGAAATAAATTTATTGTATTTATTATTGGTGGTTAATCAATATTTTCGTCAATTAAATTGGTGAAATATGAGATTAAAATATGAGATTAAAAAAGTCATGGATATCTAAACCACACTTCCCTTGTTAATCCGCTGCGTCTAAATCGGGTATTCTGAGCAATGGGGAGCTCGTGACCTAACTGGATTTGGCCAGCCGACAACAGGTCAAAGAATAAGCTGGCTCCAATCAGCAGTTCCACACGCTGCGTTTTGTTGAAGTTTGGGTCAGCTAGATCCATATTGCCAAGAATCTTCCAGCACGAAGCATCTATGATAGGGCTAGGCTGATAATCCGTAATATGTGAAGTTACAACAGCCTCAATTTCCATAGAGTAAGGGCTAATGCGGGACTTCACGCACACATTAACAGATACTCCATCTGTTTCAAACCAAGCGCCGCCGAATTTGGCCACCGTTATAGAATATTTGGAGCGGCAAAGCTGAAGTTCACTCGCCAGCCGCGACGAGATGGGGTGCACTTGTAAACCGGAATCCAATAAAACTCGGCAAGGCAGAAAGGCTCCAGATCGACCACGAACGAGTACATTTTCTGTTGGCAGGAGCACAGCATTACGATCCTGGGTCACAACAGTGTTGATTGAGCGGGATGGGTTCGCAACAGAAACTGCACCGATGGGACGGGAGACTCGTGTGGATGAAACCTGCCCGCGAGGGTGCAAAACAATATGATGACGGTGATTGCACGTCAAGCAGCGGGAAGCTGCGCATCCGTGAGCGAGATGGCCATCCTCTAGACAAACAAAAGAGAGATCCAGACGCCGCACTTCGTCGTACCGTTCCTCAATTGGCAAAGCACTTAACTTTGGGCAAAAAGGAATCTACTCGAGATAGCCGCCGCGTGATGTTGGCATCGGCAACGGTGGCAAGAGGGGACTGGCTTCTATGGCATGGGTGAGACACTGGCACCGTCGAGAAGTGTGGAGTGGGCAGCGATTCTCATGGAGCGCTTAGCAACCTCCACCTGAATGTCCACCTTCACATCAAACGCCAGCTGCGAGAATCTTAAATACAGATCACTCCCGATCTCGCTGAAATTACGCTCCTGTATCTCTTCTTGCTTTCACAATCGTTTCTCAAGTGACTTCAGCGCCATAATGGTGCAATCCTCATTCCGCGCCGCAGCCTTCACCTTATGGTGCAGCGCCCCCATCTCCTGGCAGGTCACCTCCGATCTTCTCCGCAGCATTCTTTCCCGGGTTGCGGCAGCAGGTCCAATAGTCTCAGTTCTAGACTCCATTTTTCAATTAAAATTTTTTTTTCAATTAAACAACAACAACAACGTTTTCGTGGCACTTTTAATGCTGATCACAATAATCAACCGGGATGAAATCATGTCGGGGTCACCAAACATTATGCTTTGGTGACCTTTACATTTTAATAGCAGCCGAATAAATAGCCAAATAAATAGACGCGTTTCAATTGAGATTTTCAATATTTTTATTTGGTTTCAATTTAACCCTCATCTATGCTGCTCCAATCAATGCCAAATCACAACAAACGCATAACAAGAGCTTGCGCAAAAGCACTACCAAAGCTCCCCAAAGCCATACGCTACAAATAACAGTAAAGCGCATGCGAAACTGGAGACAAAACAAACAAGAATACATGCTGATATCAACAGCTGCAGCTAAGCATATTATGATTATTTCACATGCGTTTTTTTCACATGCGAAATATATCAAAAATAAATTTCACCATCAAATCAATTTTTAAATAAAAATGTTGAAAACAACCCCAAGCTTCTATAAAAATAGCAAGAATGTGTTATTTTCGATTGTAATAAAAATCAAACTTATAGATTTTGGTAATAGATTATAATCTATTATATAAAAGATTAGTTTCGCTCTTGTGTGAATTCGCCCCGATTCGCCGCAATAGATAAGCTAGGCTTAAGTGAAAATATAAGAAATATTTCGAAATATAACGTCAAACCGTGTTCACGTACTTTTCGTAGTCGTTTTTCATATTTTTACAATTTATACAGCCACCCATTTTTTCGTAATTGTGAGATATAATTATCGAACAGTTTGGCACCCCGGGTGGACTGTGTAAAAAATTATTTTATAAAAAACAAAGCTACAAGTGACAGTGACACAAATATATTTATCGTATAAAAAAATCTCTTGACTAGGTAAAGTACCGGTGACGAACCTGCATGCGAAACCCAAAATATCTGATATCAATTTTAGTGACGAAAATAAGCTATATACATAGGTGTACAAAATTGCATATAAAATATATTCTTATTCGGCACTTGCCTGATTCTTTTTTTGTTTTTCTTGCAATTAAAAATTTAATTAATAATTAATTGCAAGAAAAACAACATAAAATTAATAATTAAATTTTTAATTTAATTTTTAATTAAAAATTTTCCCAAAATTCTATTTTAAATCCAAACTTGATTCGAAGGTATGGGAAACCAAATTGATGTAACAAATTAACACATGATAGGCCTATCCTTATGAAAGTTTCACTATATAATAAAACAAGAAAGAAAAGCTAACTTCGGGCGGTGCCGAAGTTTATATACCCTTGCAGTTGTGCCATTTCCGGTCGTTCAGGTATATGGCGGCTTTTGCGACTTTTGCAAGTTGGCCGATCCATATGAAATTTGGCAATCAGATTATTTTGCCCAAAAAGGAATCTGTACCCAGTCAGATCTTTCTCACTTCTAACTAAATACAGCAAATTTATTCCTATTCCGATCGTTCTATGACAGCTATAGGATATAGTCGGCCGATCCATATGAAATTTTGTACATAAGATGTTTTGACCAAATATAACATGTGTGGAAAGTCCCAACCCTCCAAATTAAAAAAAACTCCAATGTTATGGCATTTCCGATCGATCAGTTATATGGCAGCTATAGGATGTAGTCGGCCGATCCTTATCAAAATTTGTCAGATCGGATAATTTTTTTCCAAAGTGGGATCCATAGAAGGTCCCATCCTTCTAACTTATAAAAAAAAAAAACAAAGTTATGGCATATCCAATAAATCATAAAATTAATATGTATTACAAATAATACATGTATCTAAAATAAATGCGCAAAATTTAAAAATAAAAAAAATAAAACGTTTTTTCCAGTTTTTCTAGTTAAACAAGTTATTGAATGTAACACTTTATATTGGGTGTGCGATATATAAAATAATAAATATTAGAAAAATATTGGCGGAGTTGGTTTGCCTAGTATTTTTTTTTAGCTTTTAATCCACGATTTTGCCCTCAAACGGTGCTGGCTGTAATTTAAGTAAAGCAGTGTTTTATTTATATGCATCATATGTTCAGTGGGGCATATGCATATAAAGCTGTTTACTCGTAAAATTTTGCATTTGTGAGTCTTCTCATTAAGACATTGAAACACAAAGCTCATTGAAACACAAAGCAGAATTACATCATAATTTGCCATTAAGCAACAAAGTTTGAGGTTACCCGAGTTTCTAACACGGAGGGCCTGAGTTCTAGTGCTAGTTGAGCCAATGTTTCTATTTTACTTTTTAAGCCAATTTTTTATTTGGATTTTATTTTTAAATAAATAAACTAAAAGCTGAAAAGATATACTCCATATTTTCTAGGGCATTGCCAAAATATATACAGAATCCAAAAAGCAAAGTTGCCAATCAAATACACACACTTGTGTAAGTAACAGCTGGTGGCTGCACAAAATTGGAAGCTGCACTTATAGGACTATATCCTGAGTTAAGGATTTTTTCCAGATATAAGCGATATATCAAAAGTTTCGTCATCTCAAAAGCTATCTCCACATGCAATATAAATAAGATTAAATGAGCAAAATTTGAAAAATATTTTTTATCTTAAAAAAAAATTTATTTTCAGTGTATTTTTTTTGTTTACTTTAGGACGTTTGGTCTCAAAGAAAGTGAAATAGATATTTAAAAAACTTTTTTAACGGTGTAAATCACGTTTTAATATCTTTCTCAATTATAAAGTTATGAATATTTTAATTAACAACATTTTTTTAATTTTTGACGTAAGCTTAAGGTATTTCAAAAAGTTGTAGAACAATAGTTGCTCATATGATAGTAATAAACAACTCCAATTTTTTTCTAGATTGCCAAGAAAAAAATAGTGCAAACAGACAACCAGACAAACGACACACTGGCTTCATTTTGAAGAGGAAAAATCTAATTTTTTAAATAACCTCTGAAAGAAATGTCGGATCGGTTGAGGTACCAATCGACGCGTATTAAGCATTAGAATGCGAATATATATTATATAGTCAACACATTTTAGTCCCCAATTATTCTATCTGGGGACTAAAATGTGTCCATCAGCCCACACATTAGTGATTCCAAATTTTTTTACTTTCACCCTAATTTCTCCCAAACCAAATAACTTTTGGAATATGTTTGGAGAAAGATTATCTAATTGAAACAATACCTTTCGATTGGTATATAATTTATTTAGATCGGTTGCCTACAGAAAATTTTTAATTCTTCGGCTATATATAGAGTCTCCCCGCGCACGCCAAGGCATGCAGATCGTCACCTCGTGGACTGCCGTCCACAGTGATTTAGTTAAATAATTAGTTAAAGCGCAGCCAAAAATTATTTTGTATATTACATATTTAAATAAATCTTCATTTATTATTTGTGACGCGCTATAAATTTATTGGGTATATTGTTTTCGGTTTCATTGCCGACCAAGTATTTTTTTTTGTTTGGAAACTCAGTGCATCGACTTAATAAATTGTTTTAAAAATTAATAAATTAATTTTTATCAAATTTATTAAATTAATTTAATCCAATTGTTCGTGGAAGAAGCACTTCGAAGCAAATGGTGGACTGTTTCTTCGATATAGCAGGTCATGCGGCGACTGTTCCACTTGAGCAACGTAGAACGGTCAATTCTGAGTGGTAAACCACAATTTGTTTGCTTGAAATCTTCGGAGAAATTCGAAAAACGAACAAGAGAATACGGATCATTCTGCACCATGACAATGCGAGCTCTAACAAACCAGCGCCTTTTTGACCGGCCAAATTATCGAATTAATGGGTCATCCGCCATGCAGCCCTGACTTGGCACCCAATTACTTCTTTTTATTCCCGCAAATCAAGAGAAAAATGCGTGGTCAACGATTTTTGACGCCAGAAGATGCTGTTGAAACGTTTAAAAACCAAGTTTTGGAGGTGTCTCAATCGGAGTGGACAAAGTGCTTCGACAATTGGTCAATAAGTAATTGATCTTATATTAATTGATCTTTTTTTTTAATATTCTAAAAACAAAACTTTTTCAAAAATTTATATTTGCACCAATTATAGAACTTGTAAAAATACAAAAAACAGACTAAGCATATGTTATTTTTAAGTGGGAATGCGTACGAATGTCGCGTTCAACATTAGAGAATTACCCATATATATATTTTCCGCTGTTCGATTTCAAATAAATAATTTATAGTAGGTAACAGTCCGACCTGTCCGCTGAAGAGACTAGTAAAACAAAACAAGACAATACAGGGCTTAGGAAGAAACTGAAGGGAAGTTTATTGGCTTGCTCCTCTGCTTACAACAAACCAGCTTGCAGTTATTGTAACGCCGCATTGTAAGACAATATTGTTTTGTAAGTAACATCGCTCGCCGTGCTGTAATGCAAAGCTTTGGGTTTGTTAAGTCAGCCTTCCTCTGCCTAATTGTCTACTAAAAAGTTCACACGGTAGCGAAATGCAAATCGACTAGATGTCAAATCTGTGCAAGATCGCACCATAAACTTCTGCACTGATCTACAGTTACGGAAAATAACTTAGCGTTACCACCACCAACAGAATTTTTTCGTTCGCGATTCGCATTCGTGATCCCTAGAAAGGTTTATGGAGCTGAGTCATTTTTCGAACATTTTTTTGTCTGTTGGTCAAATAAAACAAGGTCCCAACCATACCAAACTTCAAAACGCTCTCCTTCGATGGGTAGTATCGGATGTGGGGTATGCACACAAGATTTCTTATTATACAACATAAATACCAATAACAATGTACTCAGCGACAGCGTGCCAAGTGCCCAAACACATTTCAAGTGCATACGTAATATGACCATTTAGAGACGAGTCAGCATGGTTCCCACGCTGACCACTTATATACAGGATGGGCCACGTAGCGGTCACTTTTTGAACTAATAATTATTTCGAGAACGTCACCACATATGTCAGTCGCATATTGATAGTTGTTGAACAACGCTGGGATATGGTAAAATTTTACTTTCAAAGTAACGAATCAGTTGCCGAAACTGCAAGGAAATTGCGTACAAAGTATGGTCGCGAAATGTCACCTTTCCGCGGCTCTGTTAATAAGCAAAACTGCCGTATCTGGGGAACGGAAAACCCTCATGTGATCGTGGAGAAACCAATGCATCCCGAACGAGTAACTGTTTGGTGCGGATTATGGGCTGGTGGTATCATTGGTCCGTTTTTCCTTAAAGACAGTGCGGGAAGAGCCGTTACGGTCAATGGCAAGCGGTACCGAGCTATGATAACAGATTTTTTGTGGCCTATTATCGACCAAATGGACGTGGACACATTTGGTTTGAACAGGATGGCACAGCATGCCACACAAGCAATGCCACAATCGATCTTCTGCGCGTGAATCTCTGGGGTGCCGTTAAGGATAAGTGTTATGCCATCCACAAACAATTGAGGACCTGAAAGCCGAAATCGGCGAAGTTATTGGCCAGATACAGCCCCACACGCTCGAGAATGTCGTCAAAAATTGGTCTGATCGCATCGGCTACTGCCACGCCAGCCACATGAATGATGTTGTGTTCCATCACTAAACCGGAAGAATTAAGCTTTACAATAAAAAAAATCAGAATTGAAAAATATTGACGCGTTTTCATTTTGTAGCCATTTCAAAAGGTGATTTTTAATTGGCCCACCCTGTACATATGTGCATGCATAACTCTCTGCCCGTTTCTAAATTCTGTAACTTTACTTATATATAAAATATATAAAACGGTTGCTCTGCCGCTGCGCCGACAGCTTTAGTGTAAGCCTTAGTTAAGAAAACAATAATTCATTTGAATAAAGACACTGAACTGGATATGTCACAACCTTTTTTAATTCTACATGGCATAACCATAAGAGCCATAAAACTGGATAAGTCACATCCTTTGTAATTCTCGCAGGAAAATATATGGAAAATTTCTCTCCTCAACTGCCGGTCTCTATCCTAGTGACCAAGAAAAAATAGTAGAATGAATAGACAATAATTAAAAAAATTCTGGTCCATCTTTTAAAAGATTTTGTCGCCTGAGCAGGAGTTGTGTAAGGAACTTTATTGAAAGAATACTAGAATATTGTCTTCAGGTCGATTTGAAATCAGACTTCCATTTAAGTCGGATCCAAGCATTTTGGGCAATTGATTCGAGATAGCCAAACACCGTTTTCTGTCGCTCAAGAGAAGATTATTTCCAGATACGAATATGAAGAAAATGTATTTAGAACTTATGGAAGAATACGAATCTATGTGTCGAATATCATATGTCCCCTGCAAGCTCCCCTACTTCACATTACGGTTTACCTCACCAGTGTGTCTTACGACCTCAAAGCACATCGACTGAACTACGAGTCGTTTTTTATGCGTCCTGTAAGACATCCACACAGAAATGCCTAAATGATTTATTGACGGTGGGTCCTACAATCCTGTATTCAACTCTTTTTCGGTTTCGGATATACAAATTCCGGCTATACAAATTCCGATAGCTGACATAAGATAGATATATCGCCAAGTAATGGTGAGTGAAGCAGATAGGCGATACCAGGCGATAGTGTGGAGAAAAGACCCATCTGAGACCTTGAAGGTAAAGACAATTAAGTCTGAAGTAACTCAGGTTCTTCAAAACGCTGGGCTTCAATTGAGTGGTTTTAAAACTCTCCTGAAGTTACTGCATCCGAGAGCAGCGTTAAGCCAACGCTTTCGGACTCAGAGCTGACTAAAGCATTAGGAGTCGCTTAGGTTCCTAAAGATGACGTATTTAAATGCAGTTACAACATATCTCAATACCCAGATTTGTAATGACGGAGCCGATTTCATCATTTAAAATTCACGCTTTTTCTGACCTTTAGTGCCTGCCTGTGTATTAGCACTAACTATACTACATATAGACTTCTCATTTCATACAACGAAAATGGACTTGAAAATTTCTGTTTTGGTTGTTCAGTCGCAGAGAAGCGCATCATCAAGAAGGTTCTTCCACGGTTACACTGATCTTTATATGTATGCGTGCTCACACATTCACATATACTGTTTCATGTGTGTGCGTTAGACTTCGTTTTGAAACCAGCTAAAATTATTAATTTTTGTAACATTTCATTATTATTTAATTTTTATAAAAATTGTATTATACTTATGTTATATTATTATATTTATTATTTTTAATATTTCAGCATAGTTTCAGCAAATGTGTATATATTTACAAAATTACGAATTAATATATTTAACAAGAAAGGAAAGCTAACTTCGGGCGGAGCCGAAGTTTACATACCCTTGCAGTTGAATCGTAGTCCGCTATTTCAAATGCAGTGTAAAGACAGTCAATATTCAATAAGCCAATATGTATATTAATATGTTAAAAAAATATTCGCATAGTTTTTAGTGTAAAGTAGGAGTAGAAAAAGTTCTGTGGCACGAGTTTTCTTTCTATGCATGAGTAAGGCTGTTGCATACGGTTGGGAAGACTGCGAACTACGACAGAAGGTTAGGTACCATACCCCCATATAGGTATAGTATACCACTATATAGTATAGCACGGAAGGACCAGGAGAAAACGGAGAAGAGCGCCAAAAAGATCGAGGGGGGTACGAAAGGAAACCCCCCCGGAATGGAAAGTGTGGCGTGATTCTGGAAAGAAAGATTAGAGGCGGGAACCAAATCATAGAACGATTAACGATTGCCTCTGGCGCCATTTAATGAGACCCAGGCACCAAGACCGCATATTGGAAAGGAAAAATTGGATATACGCGCTGCGCAAGATGGAGCTGAGTGAAGTACGTAGAGAGCTCGGTCTCCCAGCGGAGGGAACAGCAGAAACAATGATGGTATTAGTAGCAATGTGGGTCGACGGGACAAAGGACGACAAAATATTGGTGGTCACGCGTGGATTTGTAGAAAGAGATCTCGAGGTGCTGCCTCTCAAAGCTAATTGGAGGTTTATCAGACAGTCAAACCTTGACGCCTTGCTGTTGGTGATGATTGACCGATTTTCAAAATCCTACGGAAAGGGCAAACAGGAGGGTCAAAACCATGATCGCCCAGATTGCAGGACAGGGCCAGAGGCCATAGGACGAGCACTGGCCAGAGTTAATGCTGGCAGTGAACTCAAGTGTGTTCGACTACAGGAGGAACATAAAAAGGGCGGCGCAAGAGCAGGCTCGGCACTTCAACCTAAGGAGGCGGGAGTGGAGCCCAAAGATAGGCGACGAAGTGTGGGAAAAGAAGCACTACGATACGACGGGCCGTACACGGTGGTAAACTTCGTGTCGCCAGTAATTGGGCACATCTGAGTGACCTCAAAGCGTACAGAGGAGTCGGAGCCACAAGCATAGAGAGGATGGAGAAATAAAAAGGAAAAAACAAATATATATACATACATAATGAATAAAAAAACAACACACAAAAAATAAATATATAATGAATAAAAAATTAGCACTAACAAAAAAAAAGATGGAAAAATATATATCATGAAAAAAACACAAATAAAAGGGGGAGGAGAAAATAATGATAAAAGAAAAAAAAAATATTTTAATTAAATAAGGAAAAAAAACGGAAAGAATGCAAAAAAATTAATAATAAAAAGATAAAAAACAGTAAAGAAGAATAAAATGAAAAGAGTAGATATACTAGACGCTAAAAACTCGTCTAATACATTTTTTTTTTTTTTTTGCTAATAAAAACAATAGCGGGAAAGAAAACAAAGGGGACCGATCCTTATGTCCCCCGAAGAAGGGGGGAGGTTGGTAGGGTTATCCACACAGAGAAGGAAAAAAAAACAGCTGATATACACTTGCAGTTGAGTCGCAGTCCGCATAGTCGATATAGTCGATATCGATCGATAGTCGACCGATCCCGGCTGTTCCGACTTATATACTACCTGCAACAAAAGGAAGGATGTGTGCAAAGTTTCAACTCGATAGTTTTAACACTGAGAGACAAGCTGGCGTAGAAACCGACAGACAGACGGATAGGCAGACAGACGGACATGCTTATATCGACTCAGGAGGTGATCCTGATATCTTGATCAAGAAAATATATACTTTATAGGGTCGGAGATTTCTCCTTCACTGCGTTGCACACTTTTGACCAAAATTATAATCTGCAAGGGTATAAACATAGAATTTTGGCGCAAGAATTATTTAGTGCATTTTATTATTGTGATGGATCGTAGTTCAATTATAGTTCAAATACTCCAGCGGCACCGTCACAGCAACACCCACTCCAGCTCGGAGTGCTATTTTAAAATGCAAGGCAAAGGGTATAATCGAGGATTTGAAGAGAATCCAAGGAGCCCTCCACCCAGTGTCCAAGGTGGACGATGCCATGCTCCACGTTCATTTTGGCCAGTTGGTCGCCATGACGACTTTAAGGCCATACACAGGGAGGTTGAAGAATTGGATATTTCAAAGCAAAGACTTGCGATGAAATGTGTCTGAACTTTTAGCGACGATGCATGCCGAAATCGAGTACGAGACGTCGCTTCGATTAAATAACGATCGGTTAATATTTCAGGCCATCACAAATGAACCTTCATTGGTGTTTTTGAAGATAGAAGGCATTTGTATTGCAAGAAATAAATTTTTTAATAAAATTCTCACATGGGTCGGTTTACTATAGCCAATATTTGAGAAATATATCTTTGGATATAAGCTTTCACTTAATTGAAATTACTTAATCAACTAAGGCTGCGTCCGAATTTGGCTTTACTCTCGGTTATACATCAATTATTCAATTTAAAAAAAAAATATATAAAATTGAACATTAAAATTAATACTTATTATACCGGTGAAGGATATTATAATTTTGTCCAAATGTTTGTAATGCATCATTTCCGGCCTTATAAATTATATTATTGATCTGAACGACGAGTTGGTAAAAACAAGAAACGACAACGTTAGTCCGGCTTCTTGACTATATGATACCCAGTACTTTTCTATTTTACCCTCATCCTTTTTGGTTTTAAAAGATTTTTAATAAAACTAACCTTTTAAACTACATGTTGATTCAAAATCAAATTTATGATGAATAGTTTTTTATGTTTTTAAAAAACAACTGCAACAATACAAAAGGGTGAAAGATCAAAAAGTCTTAAAATATTCTTCTAAATAAAATGTCCAATTTGTCAAAATTTATTTTGCAGATAAAAATTAGACATCAAGACAAAATTTTAAATCAAAAATTTTTAAACAGTTTCTTGAACAGGAACTACAGAAATATTTGCGAAACTTGAATCGCGATTTTATTATAGGAGTCTTCATATTATAAACCATCTCTCATTGCATTTTACTCGCATCTATAGCTGAGATAGAAAGATAGGGTAAGATTATTAGTATGTGCTTGCTATGATACGAAGGAAGATGAAAATTTGCATTCCTAATTCCCCTATGAGCAACTAATACGAAATTCTTTTGCACGGTTTTGGGTTTTCCCTTTTATAATGAGAATGAGATTTTTTCCTTTTATTTTAGGGGAAAATCGAAGTTTCCATAGATAAGTTTCTAAGTTCCCCAACCTCTCCATAGGTTTGGCGCAGTATGTTACTCGATCTGTGCCTTGCGATTTAGCCTTTTAAAGATCCAACATTAAACAACTTCCTGAATTTGATGGACTGAAAATAAAATTGGTTGGTTGCAGGGGAATACGTTTTTTGAAAAAATGTTGCGAATAAATCCGAGATAACCTGAATAGAGGTCGCAGATGAATTTTCAATCGTAAGAACCAGAAAAATGGCGCAAACATGTCGCTTAGTGTTTACCAAGTTATAAAACTACTTGGAATCTCACCAATATTTAAAGCGGAAGATTTCCACGGCAAGATGACACAAAACATAAATATGAAGTATTGTAAAACTTTTCTAAGGTGAATTTTATGTTAAATATATCAAATATCATTTGATACAAATGTAGTAATTAATTTATAAAATTCTTGTAAGTCAGGAAACAGCTAATCTTATTTGTGACGGAGGAGACGGAGGTAATCCAGGAGACTTATGGTCTAAAAAAATAATTATTCCGATTCAAACCTTTTGGGGGTGGGGTGATATGAATCTTTTGCGGTAAAAAACTCTGGAAAGGGGGATTCCATCCGGATTAGATACAAAATATAAGTCATCGGCAAAGGCACATCTTAAGGAGAGACATGCGCCTCTAGTAGGTATATTTAAATTTTTTAATATCTTCCACTCTTATGATGCCTTTTTTTTGGCTTTAATATAGTGTGTCAAAGTGTCAAGGGCAATCTGTGAGACAAAAATAAGACTTTAAGGGTTTCGGTGTCACGGTCCCAGTCTCGGTTTTTCGCATTAAAGTTCGCATTTGTTCGTGAACAGCACGACACCCACTACAACACAAGTGAAGGCCAACTCGTGAAAGGTATTCTATACTGATGCTGTAAATATAATATAACATTATATAACATAATTATCTTTGAGCAAATGGACCTTCAACCACAAATAAAATGTAAGAAAGGTTCTTAAAGAAATGAGAGTGAGAGAGCTACAAAATAATATCTCAGTTTTAAAGCTATCGACTTCAAGATTTGCAAAAATTTTTCTTTCCTTAGCTTCCGATAATAATCCAATTTACCAAATTTCATAAGGATCGGCCGCCAAAAGTTAGGTTTCCATTTTTTGTTTATACGTATGTTGCTTTTTTTCGTTACCAACGAAATCAGATATTTTTAGCGTGGTATGATATTGATAAAAATATAATATTATTTTACGATTTGCCTTTTTGTCGTTAGTTTCAAAAGAGAAGATTCGATCTTTATATATCTTTATCAAAGTAAGTCAATACCAAAATACGTACCAACATGATCATAAAAACATATGAAATCCAAAAGATTGGCAGCTGCGATGGTCCTCTAATCGTATTAGCTTGCGAAAAAATACCGAAGAGCTTGATAAAGCTTGATGGTGACAACAAAGACACATTTGATGCAAATGCATAATCAGGACGGCCGAATGTGGATTGGCCAAAGATATAGCATGTCATACTTTGTTAAAATTTTCCTTGAAATTCCTGAAAATAAAGCACGTCAATATTAAAAATAAAATAAAAAAGGCTTGATTAAAAAGGTTTTAATACTTTTTTTACATCATTCTACTCTACTTTTAAAATATTTATGATATGTTTCTTAATAACAAATCTTTTAATAAGGTGTCTATTAAAAAAATTTGATTTAAAAAAAAGCGAAAAAGTTATTATTATATTCATTTTACCAGTTGGAAATAGCCTTGGAATTATTGCCCTGTGCATTGTAAAATAAAACAAGAAAGAAAAGCTAACTTCGGGCGGAGCCGAAGTTTATATACCCTTGCAGTTGAGCCGCAGTCCGCTAGGTGGCGCCACGCATCTTATATTATTAGATATATAGCGGATCGTATATAGTTGGCCGATCCTTATTAAAATTGGCAGATCAGATTGGTTTTCCCAAAATAGAATCTGTACCAATTCCCATCTTTGTAACTTAAAAAACACCAAAGTTATGCCAATTTCGATCGTTGTATGACAGCTATAGGATATAGTCGGCCGATCCTTATGAAATTTTGTACACAAGATATTTTGGCAAATATAACATGTGTGGAAAGTCCCAACCCTCTAACTTAAAAAACACCAAAGTTATGGCATTTCCGATCAATCAGTTATATGGCAGCTATAGGATATAGTCGACCGATCCCGTTCCGACTTATATACTGCCTGCAAAGGAAAGAAGGATGTGTGCAAAGTTTCAACTCGATAGCTCTAAAACTGAGAGACTAGTTTGCGTAGAAACAGACAGACGGACTGACGGACAGACGGACATGCTCATATCAACTCAGGAGGTGATCCTTATCAAGAATATATATACTTTATAGGGTCGGAGATGTCTCCTTCACTGCGTTGCACACTTTTGACCAAAATTATAATACCCTCTGCAAGGGTATAAAAATTTAGATTGACAATTCAATATTGAAAAAATTTAGATTGACAAAGAAAACTATAGATATGAATTACAATTTCAAAATCATCTGTCGCATTTCTTCAAATAAGATAAATAAAAGAGAGAGAGTGAGGAGAAATGGTTATATCCTCTCACTCTACGAAGGAGAAAAAGACGGAGAGCCGTTTAACGTTACTGTTTTTCTTGGCTAGCACCTCTAGAAAACCTCTAGATTAAAATGGCCGAAGTATCGACTGTACTAGAAGTTATATATCAAGGATTTATTAAAGTTTGAATGAAAAAGATGAGTACCGGGTATTTTCTAGTCGGGAATCTCGACTATTGCCGTCCTTCTTGTTTTCTTATATACTTGGATCATTTCCCCAACTTATATACATATATGTACATATTGAAGCTGTTTTGCATTAATATTTTAAGCATTATTTTTTATATTCTATAACTGTTAATCCATAAACAACGAATAAACTAATAAAAATGTAAAAATGTCAACGCATGCGAATCACTTCTAGTTCGCAACAAAATCGACCCATTTTTGAAGAGTATGGTGACTGGCGATGAAAAGTGGGTCACTTACGTAAGGCGCAAACGGTCGTGGTCGAAAAGCGGGGAAGCGGCCCAGACGATGGCCAAGCCTGGATTGACGGCCAGGAAGGTTTTTCTATGTGTTTGGTGGAAATGGCAGGGAATAATCCACTATGCTGCTCCGCTATGGCCAAACGGAGCTGCTCCCCTTCTTGACCAGGATCGCCTTCTGAGTCGATATGAGCATGACCGTCTGTCTGTCTGTTTCTACGCATGCTAGTCTCTCAGTTTTAAAGCTATCGAGTTGAAACTTTGCACACATCCCTCTTTTGTTTGCAGCCAGTATATAAGTTGGATCGGTCGACTATATCCTATGGCTGCCATATAACTGATTGATCGGAAATACCATAACTTTGGTGTTTTTTAAGTTAGAGGGTTGGGACTTTCCACACATGTTATATTTGGCCAAAATATCTTATGTAAAAAATTTCATAAGGATCGACCAACTATATCCTATAGCTGTCATAAAACGATGGGAATTGGCATAACTTTGGTGTTTTTAAAGTTAAAAAGTTGGAACTTACTATAGATTCCATTTTTGGCAATGTAATTTGATTTGCCAAATTTCATAAGGATCGGCCGAATATATCTTATACCTGCCATATAACTAACGATCGGAATTGGCAGAACCTTATTTTTTTTTAAAGATGCTTGGGGCTGTTTCCAAAATTTTTATTCGATAATTGATTCGATGGTGAAATTGTCATAGAATCGGACAACTATGTATATACGATTCGATACATATAATAATAATATAAGCTTCATCTTAACTGCGGTGGTATATACACTTCGGCTTCGCTCGGATTTAGCTTTTCTTTCTTGTTATACCCTTGCAAAGGGTATTACAATTTTGGTCGAAAATGTGCAACGCAGTGAAGGAGACATCTCCGACCCTATAAGGTATATTTATTCTTGATCAGGATCACCTCCTGAGTTGACATAAGCATGTCCGTCTGACCGTCTGCCCAGTTTTAGAGCTATTGAGTTGAATCATAGTATATAAGCCCGTCCCCACTTATATACTACCTGCAAGGGAAAGAAGGATGTGTGCAAAGTTTCAACTCGATAGCTTTAAAACTGAGAGACTAGTTTGCGTAGAAACCGACAGACAGACGGACCGACGGACGACGGACATGCTTATATCGCCTCAGGAGGTGATCCTAATCAAGAATATATATACTTTATAGGGTCGGAGATGTCTCCTTCACTGCGTTGCACACTTTTGACCAAAATTATAATATCCTCTGCAAGGGCATAATTATAAAATTGAACATTAAAATTAAAATAAATACTTATTTAATTTTTATAATTCATACTTATATTATATTAATACTTATACTAACATATCCAAATTTTTGTAATGCATCATTTCAGGCCTTATAAATTATATTATTGATCTGAACGACGAGTTGGTAAAAACAAGAAACGACAACGTTAGTCCGGTTTCTGGACTATATGATACCCACTACTTTTCTATTTTACTCTCATCCTTTTAGCTTTAAAAAATTTTTAATGAAACTAACCTTTTAAACTACATGTTGATTCAAAATAAAATGTATATTGAATAATTTTTTATGTTTTGAAACAAAAAACTGAAACAATCCCGTAGGGAAGAAGATCAAAACGCTTAAAATATTCTTCCAAATAAAATGTCCAATTTGTCAAAATTTATTTTTGCAGCTTAAATTAGAAGTTAAGATAAAATTTCACATCAAAACTTTTTTTAAAGAGTTTCTTGAGCTTGTGCTACAGAAATATGTGTGCAAGGGTACACAAATTAGTATTAAGAATTTTGTTTAATTTTTACTAAAATATGGAAAATTTAATTTTTTTAAATTGAAAATGAGAATTAAACGAAAATATTTTCTTAACCAAAGGTTTTGTCTATAAATTCATGACCTAATCAATATCGTTCATGTGAAGCCTAGGAAGTCTAGGAAGGACACATCAATTAAAAATTTATATTCTAAATCTATATATTTTTAAATATTTCGGTCTTAAAAAACGAAATGTTTTAATCTAATATATATAAATCTCGTGTCACAATGTTTGTCCTTAATGGACTCCTAAACCACTTAACCGATTATAATAAAATTCGCACACCATGTGCAGTTCGATCCAACTTGAGAGATAGGATAGTTTAAATCTCAAATTGTAGTCGCAATCTTAATTAATTGCTAATTATTTGTCTGTTATTATTTGACAGTCACAATTATTTGTTAACTCCAAATGATTCTATCAGATGGCGTGTCATATGTTACTTAGACTGAAGTGTCAATTAAATTGAAGATGATACACTGAATATGGCACCGAAAAAATCGAACCTCAACAACGCGAGCAGCAGAGATTCACGACGCAAACGTGTTGAAAGAGCTCAGCAATTACCACAACAAATCGAAACAATGAATGCAGCTCAAAGAATCAGGACTGCAGAAAGTCGTGCACAAGAATCTCAAGATCACCGTGACGAACGTCTGCAACAGAATATTACGAGAATAAGAGCGGCACGAGAACGAAACATAGATACAGTACGAGTACTAGATCTACGAAGGCAACGATCAGCCGCTCATTAACACGTGCATCATTCGTTCGGCTTGCCTTTGAATATGCACCAGATATTAACTACTCATCGCATTCAAAAATAGCTATCGGTGGAATGGATAAATAATATAATAATATAAATAATATAATAAATCAATATTGTCAGGCATTGAAATTTCGGAATGAAGCAGCCGGCATGTGCTGCGCATCAGGCAAAGTTGTGCTGTCACCTCTACCCGCTCCGCCGGAGCCTTTATTATCCCTTCTTACTGGCAATTCAGATGATTCCAAATTATTTTTGCGTAAGATACGCAAATTTAATTCTTGCTTCCAAATGACGTC
>JAJJHT010010758.1:425800-493640 GCA_021223865.1 Drosophila pandora
GGCCCTATACTTATCGTTCATATATCGGGCACGGTCAGTCTCATATGTCATATTGGTCTTATTTGTAATGAGTGTCAGCTTCTTCTCAAGCTCCACATAAAACTGTGTAATAGACATTTGCCCCTGCCTTAGTGTCGTAAGCTCCTGCCCGAGTAAGTATAATGGACGCTTATCGGAATAAGTGAAGTCAAGCCGGTTTATAATAGCGTCAAAATTAAGAACTGTAAGGATGACAGGATAGAATCAGCAGATCCCCTAATCTTGTTACGTATTATGAGAACAGCTTGATAATGTTTGGAACTACCGTCGAACCGTCTAAACAACTCATATGATGCTAGTGCTGCCTGCCGCCAAGAAACATACTTTCCGTGTGACCCATCAAACTCTGGCAATGACTTTACTGCATCAAGGCCTTCGTCACAAGGCACATCACCGGTTACAGCAACAGGCAAATATACTGCAATATTAGGGGCAGATACTGTCTCAGCGCTAAACCTATCAGTGACTTCTCTTAACTTCTCCTCAAAATCCTGTTTCTGGACCTGTAATGCGGCCGAAACCGCTGCATTTATGATTGCCTGCATTTGTTGTGTATCCATACTTCGTTTTTCTTGTAAAATACGTTCGGCGGCTTCTGATATAGTGAGGTTTCTTAGCTGAACAACCAAGTCTTCGGACTCTGAATCGCTCATACAACCGCTATCAAGATCAAACGCAAGCAAGCGAGCAACAAACAAAAAGAAGTCTCAAAAAATTAGACAGTCGTTAAGCTAGGCGCTAAGCTAAGCGCTTAACTATTTACCGTACTCTTCTCCGCGAAATAGATTTTACGGATTCGAAAGAAAAAACACCGCGACACACAAAAAAATAAATTACTCTAACTTCTTGATTTACATAAATATTTTTGTTTCTTTTTTTTTTTTTGTTTTTGTCAATTCATAAAAAAGGTTTCACTTACATGAATCTATAAAAGTTTAACTTCTTATTCTTCGCCGTTTTCTGCGCAGTCCCGAACAGTCCGTCTTAGGGTATCAGTTTTGAGATGATTTTAATTTCCCTCGTGTCTTCGAGGCTGGGAGATTTTGTCGGGGTCTTCGACTTGGTTGGGCGCCAGATAAAGTTAAGTAATACTGTGGCGGCGTGTTCACCCACAATATTCTCCACCCGCACGGGTCTTGCTGGGGGTTATGGTTATAACGTTGCTGCCCGCAACGATCGGTCACTATGTTGGATGCCTCTGCAACTGTAGAGTGATGCAGGTGGTGGCCACGATCAATGGTTATGGTGCTGATAGCAGGGTCTTAGCTTCAGCTGTTACGACAAAGTTATGGGATAGAGCGGCAACGGAGATGCCCGCAATATCTCCCGCCTGCACAGGTCTTGCAGGAGGTCAGGTGCCTCTACAGTCGCGTAGCGCTGCAGAGCACCGATCCAGACCAGGTGGTGGCCAAGATCAGTGATGATGATGCCTTAGCTTCATGAGGGTCTTAGCTTCAGCTATACTGTCGCGGCGGTTGACAAAGATGAAAAGACCCGTCTCAGATCCGTCTTTTTTATTCGGTTGTCAGCCCAGAACTGACTAATTTAAGAAAAAAGCTTAATCAAAAACCTAATTCGCACAGATCACGGCCGCCGACCAGCGCCCGTCGTAAGACTTCGTGTGCCGTCCGTCGTCCGCTCTAAGCTCACATCACCGGTGCATTGTTAACTTATACTCGACGGATTTATATGGTAGAAATACAACCGCAGTTCGAGAGTTTGGTTAAAAAGGAAGCAGGAGGTTTTCGAGCTCGGTTGCTACATAAAAATAATAAATAAAAAAAAACCAATAAGATTTTGTATAGGACTGGTAACAGAAGACAGCATCACTTTTATTGTCTTAAATTCGCCAAATATTCTCGTTCCAATATGCGAAGGCCTTAAGACTGCGGACGGCAAAATAAAGAAATTAAATTCATTAAACTGCAAAAATACACTGGAAGTAGTCGCAAATAATATTAGATCTCACAAAACAACATTTTTCAACATTGTCGCCCCTAGCGGACTGCGACTCAACTGCAAGGGTATATAAACTTCGGCTCCGCCCGAAGTTAGCTTTCTTTTCTTGTTTTTTTATTTTAGTTGGTACACATATATTTCAAAAATGATATGTATTAAAAACAATTATGGTCAACGCAATTACACGGCCTACATACGAATAATTCAATATATAATAAAATTCCATTAATTTCTTCTTATAGGTGTACCGCGGAAACTGTGGGTGATAGAACCTATGTTTGTTCTGGACTTTGGTTCAGTAAAACCTAAAGGTTTAGGAGCACTTAAAATTTTTCGTGAAGGAAAAAAAATTTAAAATTGCGGCCTGTGTAGTTTGTTAATCAAAATAATCAAAGATCTTTAGTTTTTTTGGTACCGGAAAGATTTTAATTACTTCAATTTTTTAGATCTTGGTTTTCAACCCTTTCTTCTGTGATTGTATATAACAGAAAATGGAAATTAAAAAAGTGGCATTTGTCGATTTGTATACTCATCTCGGCTGTTGGGTCAAGCAGCCGTCGGAAAGTTTGCCCGGCAATAAATTATTGAATTTGTTTATGTTTTCTTTTAGCTTTATGTCTCTATTCGATTCGCCCGTTCTCGTGCATTGCATCGGCCACCTGCATCTGCCGTCATGCGTGCTCCTGCGTTTATTATTCTAATTCAGTCGTCAACCCTACGCAGTCACATACATATGTCATATGTTCTTTATATAAACCAAATCATTTAAATAAATTGTAATCACATATAGAAATCTAAAGGTCCTAGTTTTTTATTATCATTGTGATCATCACTGTGGACGGCAGTCCACGAGGTTACGACCTGCATGCCTTGGCGTGCGCGAGGCGACTCAATGTATAGCCGAAGAATTAAAAATTTTCTGTAGGCAACTGATCTAAATAAATTTATACCAATCGAAAGGTATTGTTTTAATTAGATAATTTTTCCATAAAAATATTCCAAATAGTCATTTCGAATTTGAAAGCCATATTCCAAAAGTTATTTGGTTTGGAAGAAATTAGGGTGAAAGTAAAAAAATTTAGAATCACTAAATTGGAGCTGGTGGAGACATTTTAGTCCCCAGATAGAATATTTTTATATATTCACATTTTACTCCTAAATACGCGTCGATTGGTGATCCGATCCTGATCCGATACCTGATCCGATCCTTCTGTCAAAAGTTATTCAAGAAATTTTTACAGATTTTTTAAAATGAAGCCATTGTGTCTGTTTGTCTGGTTGTCTGTTTGCAGTATTATTTTCTTGGCAATCCTGAAAAAAATTTGAGATGTTTGTTACTATCATATGAGCAACTATTGTTCTACAATTTTTTGAAATACCAGAAGCTTGCGTTAAAAAATTAAAAAACTTTGTTAATTAAAAAATTCATAACTTTATAATCAAGAAAGATATTGAAACGTGCTTTACGACCAAACGTCTTAATAGAAAGCAAAAAAAATACACTGAAAATATCTTTTTCAAAATTTGATTATTTGATCTTATTTATATTGCACGTGTATTGCATTTCCCTCAACTGCTGCCTAGCAAAAACACTAGACAAAATCATAGCGAAAAGACTATGGTGGTATGTGACCCACAACAAGAGATTGTTGTGGGTCAACAAATTCAAACCAATTCGGCTTTAAAAAAGGCAAATCGACTTCGGATAGTCTTCTATACGTAGACCATCTCATAACGAAGTCAAAGAGACACACCTCCCTCGTCACTCTTGACTTTTCAAGAGCCTTTGATCGAGTAGGTGTGCACACTATAGTTGACCAACTCCAGGAATGGAAAATTATATTATATTATTAGGTATATAGCGGATCGTATATAGTCGGCTGATCCTTATGAAATTTGCATTTCGAATTATGTTGCCCAAAGAGGAATCCATTAAAAATCCCATCCTTCTAACTTGAAAAACAGCGAAGTTATGGCATTTTCGATCAATCAGTTATATGGCAGCTATAGGATATAGACGGCCGATCCTTATGAAAATTAGAATCCATAGAAAGTCCCATCCTTCTAACTGGAAAAACAACGAAGTTGTGGCATTTCCGATCAATCAGTTATATGGAAGCTGTAGGATGTAGTCGACCGATCCCGGCCGTTCCGACTTATATGCTGCCTGCAAAGGCAAGAAGACTGTGTGCAAACCTTCTGCAAAGGTATAAAAATCGGAGATTTCAGCTTTGAATAAGTATTCCAAAGACATGGTAACTGCTAGATGTCATTATACCCTTGCAGAGGGTATTATAATTTTGGTCAAAAGTGTGCAACGCAGTGAAGGAGACATCTCCGACCCTATAAAGTATGTATATTCTTGATCAGGATCACCTCCTGAGGCGATATGAGCATGTCCGTCCGTCCTTTTCTACGCCTTTTCTGTTGCATTTACATAAACTGTCTCTCGGTTTTAAAGCTATCGAGTTGAAACTTTGCACACATCCTTCTTTTTCTTGCAGGCAGTATATAAGTCGGAACGGCCGGGATCAGTCGAATATATCCTATTGCTGTCATATAACTGATTGATCGGAAATGCCATAACTTTTTCAAGTTAGAGGGCTGGGACTTTCCACACATGTTATATTTAGTCAAAGTATCTTATGTACAACATTTTTAAGGATCGGCCGACTATATCCTATTGCTGTCATAGAACGATAGGAATTGGCATACCTTTGGTGTTTTTAAGTTAGAAAATTGGGACTTGGTATTGATTCCATTTTGGGCAAGCTAATCCGATTTGCCAATTTTCATAAGGATCGGCCGACTATATCCTATAGCTCCCATATAACTGGAAGATCGGAATTGGCATAACTTTGATTTCTGTTAAGCCTGAACTATGGGACATGGTACAGATTCCATTTTGGCCAAAATAATCTGCTTTTCCAAATTTCATCGACCATTTCATCAATCGGCCGACTATGACCTATAGCTTCCATATAACTGAACGATCGGAATTGGCATAACTTTGGATTCCATTTACGGATTCTATTTTAAGCAATCTTATTTGTTCTGTAAAATTTCATCAGGTTCCGCCGACTATATCCGATAGCCGCCATATAACTGAACGATCGGAAATGGCACTAGTTAACTGCAAGGGTATATCAACTTCGGCTCCGCCCGAAGTTAGCTTTCCTTTCTTGTTATACCCTTGCCGAGGGTATTCTAATTTTGGTCAAAAGTGTGCAACGCAGTGAAGGAGACATCTCCGACCCTATAAAGTGTATATATTCTTGATCAGGATCACCTCCTGAGTCGATATGAGCATGTCCGTCTGTCCGTCTCTCTGTCTTACTGTCAGTTTCTACGCAAACTAGTCTCTCAGTTTTAAAGCTATCGAGTTGAAACTTTGTACACATCTTTCTTTTCCTTGCAGGTAGTATGTAAGTCGGGACGGGCCGGATTGGTCGACTATATCCTATAGCTGCCATATAACTGATTGATTGGAAATGCCATTACTTCGTTGTTTTTTAAGATAGAGGGTTGGGACTTTCTACACATGTTATATTTGACCAACATATCTTATGTACAAAATTTTATAAGGATTGGCCGACTAAATCCTATAGCTGTCATACAACGATCGGAATTGGCATAACTTTGGTGTTTTTTAAGTTAGAAAGATGGGACTTGGTAAAGATTCTATTTTGGACAAAATAATCTGATTTGCCAAATTTCATAAGGATCGGCCGACTATATACGATCTTCTATATATCTAATAGTATATGATTCGTGGCGCCACCTAGCGGACTGCGACTCAACAGCAAGGGTATATTAACTTCGGCTTCGCCCGAAGTTAGCTTTCCTTTCTTGTTTTTACTTAATTTTAACTAGTATTTAACACTATTTTTAATTTTGTATTGATTTTAACTTTGTTTCACTAGGTATTGTGGGCTTTACTTTTAACTTAGATTTTAACTTTTTATTGGGTATTGGGGCTATTTGCTCGGTATTGGGGCTTTTCTTTGACCTTTTAACTTAGATTTTATATTATATTTTATTTTAGATTAATTAAAATTTTTAGATAACTCTTGTTAATAAGGGGACTTATGGATGACCCCTTAGCCATCCTCATGAGGTACCTTAATTTTAGGTATTGGTTTAGGCGAAATTCACTCGGAGGTCATAGCTGTCTTACAGCAACGAGCAGACTGAACCAGACAATATTTTTTTTCAATACTCTTTTCTGTGGCGATAGTATGACTAGGAAAACAAAACTGCAAACTAATTGACGTGCTATTGGGCGTTGATACTGACGACTTTTGCTCTTCGCTGCCCGATTTCCAGTGTCGTATTTAGCTGCCCTCTTGGCCGCTCTTTCGGCCTCTTGGATCGCCTCTTTCGGCTTCAAAGCTGGGATACTCGGCAATAGCTTATAAAAACTGCTGTCCCCTATAATAAAAAACAATAAACGCCTGAATGAGGGCATTTCCACCCGTACTGCACCCCACAGACTTGGAGGAGAGAGGGAACCATTCTCTCCCAGGGGTTCTCTTTTACTGAATGGGTTCACTTTTATGACCAAAACTCACGCCCTGTCGACCAATCAGAAACAGAGGCTAGATTCAGTCTTTGCGAAGTTACCTTCCTATAAAAGAACTGGTTTAGGGAGAACACATGTGCTGGAGCAAAGCATTGATGTGGCGATGCAAAGCCCGTCAAGCAGCGACACTGGCCGATCTCACCAGCAGAGGAGGATTAAATGTTCAGAGAAGTGAACAATAGTGAAACCCGCTCGCTACATCACTGGATTTGATATGAAACACTTTACAACTGTTTACTACTGTTATTATCATGTAGTTCATTTCAATTTTCGATAGGAAGAGCACCAGACGTTCTAAAACAACAGACCTGCGTAAATTGAATAAAAGCAGCAACCACGTGCCAAAGCAGCTTTGTAATTTACCAAATTCCCAACATCTCTTACATCAGGATTAGTTGGGAATATTAACATTGCTTAAAGTTTAATATAGTGAATAGATAGTGAACAGCTCAGGGAGATATATTTTTGTTACAGTGAGAAATCAACCTGTAAGGTGATTACCACCGGCCGGTTAGCTTTTTTCATCAATGTGGCAAGATGCCACTGGCTGAAACAAAGGCAACCGGTCAGGATGGAAGGAAGTAAGGTAAAAAGGAGTGGAAAGAGATCGAGTGTAAGAGACCGAGTACACGTGGCAACCTAACCTCGAACTGATGACGTAACATAGCTATAAGCAGAATCGACTAAAGCAGCAGTTCACCAAAGCAGCCAAACTTGGGACTCACTTATCCTTGTGCCGGGGGGGCATGTACTCGTAAACCACTTGATCTCGCAGATTTACCGATCCTTTGTTTCCACTACGCACGCCCCGCAACAACACGAATTTGGCAAAAGATCCCGAGAAAACAATCGCGAACTTAGATGTGAGAAGTCTCAATGCATTGGATCAATTAAAATTAAAATTAAGATTAAGATAGAGACATTTATTTAGGGTAATTTCTGTGAAGTAGAAAGAAGAACAGTGAAGTGAACTTAAATAATTATTAGAGTAGAGTGGTGTTATGTAGAAAGCTAGGAAGAACCCATACCGTTCGACGAGCTTAGAACCGAGCAACGCGAGAAATGCACGCTCCCGAAACCTCCTGCGCACCGTGGGTAAAGACGACCCGTCGATTCCAGGGCGAATACCGATAGTTTGGCAGATCGTATACATTTGCCCAAACGAAGTTATAGCATTTCCAATCAATCAGTTATATGGCAGCTATAGGATATATCGCGGCCGTTCCGACTTATATACTGCCTGCAAAAGAAAGAAGGGTGTGTGCAAAGTTTCAACTCGATAGCTTTAAAACTGAGAGACTATTTTGCGTATAAACAGACAGACGGACATGCTCATATCGACTCAGGAGGTGCAAGGGTATAACAAAAAAACGACTTCCTAGGCAGGCCCATAATTCTTACCCTTACTGTATTGACAGAGAAGGGAGAAAAAACAAGAAAGCAAAGCTTACTTCGGGCGGAGCCGAAGTTGAGATACCCTTGCAGTTAAGGTTGTGCCATTTCCGATCGTTCAGTCATATGGCCGCTATAGGATATAGTCGGCCTGATGAAATTCGGCAATTTAGAATATTTTTTCAAAAATGGAATCTGTACCAAGTCCCATCATTCTATCTTAAAAAACAACAAAGTTATGCCAATTCCGATCGTTCTATGACAGATATAGGATATAGTCGGTCGATCCTTATGAAATTTTGTACTTAAGATATTTTGGCCAAATATAACATTGACGGACAGACGGACATGCTTATATCGACTCAGGAGGTGATCCTGATCAAGAATATATATACTTTATAGGGTCGGAGATGTCTCCTTCACTGCGTTACACACTTTTGACCAAAATTATAATACCCTCTGCAAGGGTATAAAAATGAAAGAGACATAAGCAAAGCCCAGTTACCCACGCATCCACTGACCGTAGTAGGTAGAAAATCATGCGATCTTACCGTTAGGTCGGTGTACATACCCACGCTCTGATCTTTTGCCGAGCGAAGAGCCTCCGAGCACATTTCGGTAAAGTGAGAGAAAAATCGCGCAGACACTTGTTTTTTTTTTTTTTTTTTAATTTAGTAGTAGTTTTATTTACAATCTGTCCGCGAAAAGGACAATAATTAAATGTTGGGTGGATGCCTAGACATAAGAAAGGTGTGAGTAACAAAATATCTCTTGTGTTAAACATAAAATTGGAGTGTCTATTCCTTCGCAGAAGTGGGTTAAATGCCACATTTAACAAAAGTTTTGTTGTATATAGTGTTTCTGTTCCATCACAGTAGTTACTTAAATGCCACATTTACGAGAGTTAGTTCCAGTCTATTAATGAAAGCAGCTCACTCCGTATCCTCTTTCAGCCTAAGATCCAGTGGATGTGTCCGCTTCAACCTTCTAGTAGTGGAGCTGTTGTCCAATAAGTTGATGGCCAGGGGGTTGGGATGTCGATCCAGCCTATCCACGTATTTTGTAGCGAACCTTTGGACTTCAGCGCTGACCCATAAGATGCCTAATTGGGCGTGGATGGTCACATTGTCATGGTAGGGGTAGGCTCCAGACAACGTCCTGAGGGCCCTGTTTTGGGCAAGCTGGATGATTTTCCTGTTGCTTGGGCTCGCTGTACCCCACAGTTGGATGCCATAAGTCAAAACTGGTTTTACTATGGACTTGTAGATAAGGAGTTTTACTCTCAACTTCAGCCTGGATCTCCTTCCAATCAGCCAGTATAACTGACGCAGTTTGTCCTGGATTTGCCTCCATTTGCGCAACAAGTGGGTTCTCCAGGTGAGTCTCCTGTCCAAAGTCATTCCCAGATATTTGGGTGTAGGGTTTGTTGGTATGGTAGTGCCACCAAGACTGACTTGCAGACAATGGCCTCTCCTCAAGGTGAAGGTCGTTTGGGTGGACTTGTCGTGATTTATAGCTATGTTCCACCTTCGGAGCCACGGGTCTAGGATGTCAAGCTGGCGTTGGAGGCAGGCAGAAGCCTCCTCTGGCGAGGTGTCGTCTGCGTACGTTGCGGGGAAAAGACCCTCCTCTTCAGCTACAGGCATATCGGCTGTGTACAACGTATAGAGAATGGGGCCAAGTACACTGCCCTGCGGGACTCCAGCTTCAAGGGGCCTGTAACCGGATCTTGCTTCTCTACTTCTGACCCTGAACTTCTTATCTGTCAAGTACGAGTTGAGGAACTCGTAGTATTTTTGTGGTAAATTCCTCTTAAGCTTCGCTCTCAGCCCAGGGTGCTAAACCCTATCAAAAGACACGTGTAGTGTATGAAAATCATAAGACAAAATAAACGGAGCCTGGGCAGTGAAGGCAAATAAGCCAGAGAATTTCAGACATTTTAAGTCATAAGAAAAAACTAATTGTGTTTGTGTCGGGGTTGAAAATTCATAAGGTCAGACTTTAAGGAGAGACCAATCCCTTGTCAGGTAGCCCATAATTGACCAGAATCAGCCTGATAGGCTCTCAGGTTGGAAAGTGGCCTCGGATCGGACGTCGGATCAGTCAGGAGGCAGTAGCACCACCAAAGCCACTTACGCGGAATCAGTGGGACACACCTGGTGCATTGTAGCCGCATCGTACCATCAGTGCACCGTACCCCAATTCCGATCTTCTCCCCGGTTGGCGATAAGGTGTCGCTCAACAGCTGAAGTAACAATCAACGGATGCTGCCGCGATCCTTAGGTTTTCTTTTTTCGCTTAAGCGAGCTGCGTCATGATTTTGTGAGCCGGCATTGGACCCACATAGCCAAGTATATAGTTTAAAGCACGATGACCATGCCTGCGAGGCATGTTCCTATTCATTTGTTCTTATCAATATTCTTATTAAGGCAGAATGACGCGACTAATTTCCACGGCGAACCTCGATAGCTGCGCCGAATAGTATCGAATCCCAACCATAATAATAATTTCCACGGCGAACCTCGATAGCTGCGCCAATTAGTATCGACTCCCACCATAATAATAATTTCCTTTAATAAAACCATTACTATAAATTGTATTTCATAAATTTCTTGCATAGATGCAGTCTTTCACAAGTATGAATTAATTAGCGTATGACCTTATCTTTAAATTAAGTCTCTAAGCAAACCAACCTAGTCTCAAGAGATCAGCCAGGTCTTTTCCCCATTGTACGATTTTCTTAAAGCATAAAGTCAACAGCAAAGATCACCTACGTCATCTTGGGCCCAACGATAGATGCAGGATCAGAAAAGCTGAGGGAGAAAACAACGAAGAGTAATAGTTACATACATTTAAGTACAAAGGGAAACCCCTGTTATGTTCTGCCTTTCTATCCCAAACTATGAAGATAAGTTTTAATTTTAGTTTAGTACCGCTACTTTTGAGAATGTCCAATTATATGAAATGAACATGAAATAATATCTTTTACTTAGAGCACTTCGGATCCGAACATTGCAGTTGAACATGGGTAGACCCCCCACTGTTTAGTGAAACGTCTACATGGTAGGGAGGGTATAGACGAAGGACCACCAAATCCGATCTTTCAGGTATCAGGGTCAGTAGAATCAACCGCCCAGGATCGGCCTACTCCATTCGTTCCTTTCCGACTTCCGATCTCTGTCTACGAGAAAATGTAACGTACTTGGTCTAGGTTGCCGTGCCCTCACCCACGCCCCCCTCGACTGAGTCCAGCCGTCCCCAAGTAGACAGAGGAGGTGCGACAAAAGACCACTCGTGCAGTGTTAGGGATAGTTTACTGTACCTAATAGTTTGACAAAACTGTACGTCCGTTATAAGATTAATTCAAATTTTTAGATAACTGACTCTTGGTAATAAGAGCACTTATGAATGACACCATAGCCACCATCGCGAGGTACCTTAATTTAGGTTTAGGAGATATTCTCTCGGAGGTCATAGCTGTCTATCAGCAACGCGCAGACTTTTCTCTGTGACGATTGTATGACTAGGAAAACAAAACTGCAAACTAATTGACGAGCTTTTGGGCGTTGATTATGACGACTGATGGGGTTCCTTTTGATCTTCGCTACCAGATTTCCAGGGTCGGAATCAGTTGCCCTTTTGGGGCAGAAATTAGCGCTCCTATGATTGCCTCTTTCGGCTTCAAAGCTAGGGTACTCGGCAATGGCTTATAAAAACTGCAGTCCCTTATAATAAAATACAGTAAACGCCTGAATGAGGGCATCTACACCCGTACTGCACCCCACAGTGCACAGTAACACATCGAATTGGGCCAAAATCTAGGATTTGGATGGGTTCACTTTTACTGGATGGGTTCACTCTTATTGCAGCATCTTAGGCTGCATAAATTTTTGTGTGGTAAGCTCTATAATTGTGGATGATTCTTATCTTGTTATAAACTTTCTCGTGTATAAGATAAAGTTAAGTAATACTGTGGCGGCGTGTTCACCCACAATATTCTCCACCCGCACGGGTCTTGCTGGGGGTTATGGTTATAACGTTGCTGCCCGCAACGATCGGTATGTTGGATGCCTCTGCAACTGTAGAGTGATGCAGAGTGCGGATCAGGTCCAGGTGGTGGCCACGATTAATGGTGATGGTGCTGATAGCAGGGTCTTAGCTTCAGCTGTTACGACAAAGGTGTGGGATAGAGCGGCAACGGAGATGCCCGCAATATCTCCCGCCTGCACAGGTCTTGCAGGAGGTTACGCCGTGGCACGTGCTGTTCACGGACTTGTTAGCTCTGGTGTACCGTTGGGGCAAGTGGCTGCCCACAACGGCCATTCACTCGTCAGGTGCCTCTACAGTCGCGTAGCGCTGCAGAACACCGATCCAGACCAGGTGGTGGCCAAGATCAGTGATGATGATGCCGCTGAACGTCTTCCAGTAAGCTGATAGCAGGGTCTTAGCTTCAGCTATACTGTCGCGGCGGTTGACAAAGATGAAAAGACCCGTCTCAGATATGGTGTCTTTATTATTCGGTTGTCAGCCCAGAACTGACTAATTTAAGAAAAAAGCTTAATCAAAAACATAATTCGCACAGATCACGGCCGCCGACCAGCGCCCGTCGTAAGACTTCGTGTGCCGTCCGTCGTCCGCTCTAAGCTCACATCACCGGTGCATTGTTAACTACTCTCCTTCTTTTTAAAAATGGACGTCCTCGGCCATATCCATATTAGCAAGGAAGGATTCACCACTATCGAGGCTTTGCTTCGCCGCCTGTGAGTAAGCCTGATAAATCTTAATCTTTATCAATACGCGAAACAGTTTATCGCTGCTGCAGGTGGCATTTGGTTGTAAGCAATTGCGACTCCGTTATATGCTGCAGGCTTTTTTTGTTTAGCGAAAAAAGGGACAGGCTTAAAAGGGAGTTGAGTCTGAGAGCATTTTGTTGCGGTGGCGAGCATGCACGGATGATCGTAGAGTCTCTGCAAATGGTTAATCGCGGCCCATGACGTGGCAGCGTGTGATATCTTTAGTTTATGTGCGATTGGAAAATATTATTATCTACGATAGAAACTAAATATTAATTTTACAAAATTCAATAATTTCTTACTAGCTAGTATTAACCTTTGTGAAACCCTCTTTCAGAATCGCCTGTGGGATGTTAGTGTAACCTTTAAATTGCTTATAACATTTACCTTTGAGAGAGTGTGGTCAGTTTCGATATTTTCAATTTAAATTTGTGATTTAACGCTTTCGGGGAAAAGAGACGGCATAAACGACAATTTTCGATTCCCTAACTCGTTGTTTTCTTGATTCTTTCATTGACAATTGTTTTATGAGCGAATTCCTGGTCCTGCACTTCGAAATCGGTGCTAAGACTCTACCTTTTCAAGTTTGAGCCTAGGTGAGCCTAGGAATACCATTTTTTTCTTTTTTAGGAGCCTTATCGAATATTGTCCTTATGGACCACCCTCCCTCAATTAGGACTGTTGTCCCAATATTGGCATCGACTCTATTCTTTGCATACAGAGGCGTAAGTTTATCCCCCAATATCTTGTTGGTTTTTGCCAAAACTTTCTCACCTAGGTCAAATACCCTATTCTGCCGAGCTGGATTGTTCCGACTTAACTGCTCCTGTGGTGCCCGTTCAAGGTTCATAATTATATCCGGGGCAAGGTCAGCACTAGCATGGATGATCTCAGCAGGTTTCTTATTAGTGACAGTGTGAAATGACCTATTGTACTCTATGGTGGCCTGAAGGAATAATTGCACGACATCGTCTATTTTCCTTTCCAATTTCAGACACCTAGCAATTTCTATAAGAGTACTGTGGAATCTTTCCACCTGTCCATTTGACGTACTGTGTAAAGGTGGGGTATTGCTATATCTATATCGTACTGATTTTTCAGCTTGCCTCGTATAGTTTCGGAGTTAAACGATGCCTCATTATCGCAATAAATCGATCTAACATTAGGGAAAAGGGTTGAAGGATTGGGATTTTCACATCTAATATAGCACGTGACGCTATTGGCTGGACTACCGCAAACTTACTGAATTTGTCGACGGCAGTGAGAAAGTACTTTCCCCCTGTCGAGAAAATGTCCATGTACAGCCTCTCTCTCACCCGCGATGGTATCGGGGTAATTCCTAATTCCTGCTTTAGTGGGTGCCTATTATATTTAGCTTTCTGACAAATCCTGCAATTAAGAACAATCTCGGCCGCCATTTTACCCATTTTTGGAAAATAATAGTCAAGCAGCACTTGTTTAATATTCTCCTGAGCAGCTCTGTGAGCCCTGTTATGCTCCACAAGTAGTATTTTTTTTTACTCGTCCGGTTTAATGACGTCAGCCACCCAAGACTTACAATACCAAAACTTCAGACTATCCTGAATACGTGCCAAGACTGGGAGCTTACAATGTATGGCATTAACTACGTTGGGCGTTACTACGTCCTTCACCAAGTCCACTAATTTCTCCCAATCAGAGAAATTAATTTGATGGCGAGTCTTAGTACCAAACACAGTAAATAATCGTTTATTTGACGTGGACGCCTCCTCCAATATGATCTGGTTTCTAAAACAGTTAAGTGGTTTTTCCGTGGCCTCAATCACAAGGGTAGATGATTCTTCACTGTGAATAGTGGCTCGATCTGAATCCGCTGAGCTTTGCAAAGCGTTTATACCTTGCCGCGACAAAGCGTCCGCCACACGGTTTTCTTTCCCCGGTTTATACATGACCTTTGCACCACTTTCTTCAACGCGGTCCATCCAACGCTTGAGTTTTGAATTAGGGTTCTTATCAGAGACCGCAAATATAAGGGGCTGATGGTCCGTAAATATGTTTATGTCACTTTTCCCATAGAGGTAGTGACGAAGACAATCCAAGGCCCATACAATTGCAAGTAGCTCCCTTTCGTTCGTGGCATAATTAAGTTCCCTATCTTTCAACGTTCTGGATATCATTGTTATAGGCCTATTTCCCTGAGACAAGACTGCACCGATGCCAAAGGATGAAGCATCAGTTGTCAAATCAAAAGGTCGCATGAAGTCTGGGTACTGAAGGACTACGTCCTCTGAAGCAAGGATATTTCTAAGCTTGTCAAATGCGCTTAACTGGGCTTTATCAAAGTTCACCGAAATGCCTTTTGATCGGTATTTGCTGACCCTGCCACCTTCACCCTTCAGTAAATCTGTCAAAGGTCTCGCAATTGAGGCGAAATCTTTGATGAAGCACCGATAGTAACTGGCTAAGCCCAAGAACGATCTGAGCTCGAACAAATTACTTGGTTGTTTGAACTCCTTGATGGCTTTTACCTTGTCCTGGCTTGTCCTAGTATCCTCCTTTGTCAACACAAAACCAAGGAATTCGACACTTTCTTTAAAAAAATGCGACTTCTCCTTGGACACTCGCATGTTGGCGTCCTGCAGGCTCTTTAAAACCTCCGCAATGTGGCCAACATGAGACTTTTCAGTTTCTGAAAAGACAATAACGTCATCCACATAGACGTAACAGATTCTGCCTATTTTCTCCCGTAGAACGTCGTCTATTGCCCTTTGAAAAATGCTTGATGCATTCTTTAGTCCGAAAGGTAGGTGGCAGAACTCGTATTTGCCTCCGTTGACCGAAAAAGACGTTTTTCCCCTATCCAATTCCGCAAGTTCTATCTGGTGATATCCGGACTTAAGGTCGAGAGTAGTGAAAAATTTGGCCCTTCCCAGATTCGACAGTATCATATTTATACTCGGCATTGGATAGCTATCGGCAATAGTTTTCAAATTAAGCTTCCTGAATTCGACAACTAAGGGTTTATAAGGTGATCCCGAGGCGTCCGTGCCTTTTTTACCTACAACCCAAATGGGGTTATTGTAGGGAGATGGAGATGATCGAATAATGCCATTTTTATACCCTTGCAGAGGGTATTATAATTTTGGTCAAAAGTGTGCAACGCAGTGAAGGAGACATCTCCGACCCTATAAAGTATATATATTCTTGATCAGGATCACCTCCTGAGTCGATATGAGCATGTCCGTCTGTCCGTCTGTCCGTCGGTCCGTCTGTCCGTCTGTCTGTCTGTCTGTTTCTACGCAAACTAGTCTCTCAGTTTTGGAGCTATCGAGTTGAAACTTTGCACACACCCTTCTTTCCTTTGCAGGCAGTATATAAGTCGGAACGGCCGGGATCGGTCGACTATATCCTATAGCTGCCATATAACTGATTGATCGGAAATGCCATAACTTTGGTGTTTTTTAAGTTAGAGGGTTGGGACTTTCCACACATGTTATATTTGACCAAAATATCTTGTGTACAAAATTTCATAAGGATCGNGAGGCCCCCGTGTCTATTAGGAATTTTCGTGATTTCCCCGCTACTATTCGTTGACCACTCTTATCTTCTTCAAACAGATGATTAACTCTTTGACGCCTAAAGTCAGATAATCTTTGAGAGTTCATCGGTCTCTTGTGTGTAATTTGTTGCTGTGCATCGAGTGCATGCAGCGCCGCAGAATCCTGAGAGCGCTGAAAGTTTGTCGATTGACGCAATTTCGACGATGTTGGATCTACGTCCATCTTCTCTAATGGCCTATTATCAACAACTGTTTGCAGCCCCTGATCCCTGGTAAGAAATGGATTTTTCCACCCCTTTTTAAGTATTTGTTCGTTGGAACCGGTTGGAATCCGGTGTCCTTTGTAATGGACGACTCTGGGCCTGTCTAAGGTGTTTCTCCTCTACGGACCTGGCATACTGTGTGGCAAAAGCGTGCCTCTCGTGGTTTGCCTCTATTTCCTGAGCTATTGCCAAGGCTGATGGCAAGTCTCTAGGCTGAGCAGCAAAGAGTACATCGGTTAAGTTCCTCTTCAGCTCGGAAATAAATACAAGTAGGGCATGGGCCCTATACTTATCGTTCATATATCGGGCACGGTCAGTCTCATATGTCATATTGGTCTTATTTGTAATGAGTGTCAGCTTCTTCTCAAGCTCCACATAAAACTGTGTAATAGACATTTGCCCCTGCCTTAGTGTCGTAAGCTCCTGCCCGAGTAAGTATAATGGACGCTTATCGGAATAAGTGAAGTCAAGCCGGTTTATAATAGCGTCAAAATTAAGAACTGTAAGGATGACAGGATAGAACCAGCAGATCCCCTAATCTTGTTACGTATTATGAGAACAGCTTGATAATGTTTGGAACTACCGTCGAACCGTCTAAACAACTCATATGATGCTAGTGCTGCCTGCCGCCAAGAAACATACTTTCCGTGTGACCCATCAAACTCTGGCAATGACTTTACTGCATCAAGGCCTTCATCACAAGGCACATCACCGGTTACAGCAACAGGCAAATATACTGCAATATTAGGGGCAGATACTGTCTCAGCGCTAAACCTAGCAGTGACTTCTCTCAACTTCTCCTCAAAATCCTGTTTCTGGACCTGTAATGCGGTTGAAATCGCTGCATTTATGATTGCCTGCATTTGTTGTGTATCCATACTTCGTTTTTCTTGTAAAATACGTTCGGCGGCTTCTGATATAGTGAGGTTTCTTAGCTGAACAACCAAGTCTTCGGACTCTGAATCGCTCATACAACCGCTATCAAGATCAAACGCAAGCAAGCGAGCAACAAACAAAAAGAAGTCTCAAAAAATTAGACAGTCGTTAAGCTAGGCGCTAAGCTAAGCGCTAAGCTAAGCGCTTAACTATTTACCGTACTCTTCTCCGCGAAATAGATTTTACGGATTCGAAAGAAAAAATACCGCGACACACAAAAAAATAAATTACTCTAACTTCTTGATTTTAATAAATATTTTTGTTCTTTTTTTTTTTTGTTTTTGTCAATTTGTTGGGACTTGTGCCAGCATCAAAAATCATAATTATTTCTATTTCTATTCTCTCAGTGTAACCAGCCGCAGCGGTCTACTAATTGCCCGTTATCAGCTGCTCCATATTCGTTGTTTCTCTCAGATTCGCATGCGCTTTGTTGTTCGTTTGTAGCGCATGCACTTTGGGAGCTTTGGTGGAGCTTCTGCGCAAGCTCTTAGGTTTTATGACTTGTAATTCGGCATTGTTTTGGACCGGCAGCGGAATTTGTTTTGGGGTTAAATTGACCCAATAAAAATATTGAAATCGAATTTGTGGATTGTGTATTAATTCGGTCGCTATCAAAATTCTGATAGCTCAACACAATTTATAAAAAAGGTTTCACTTACATGAATATATAAAAGTTTAACTTCTTATTTTTCGCAGTTTTCTGCGCAGTCCCGAACAGTCCGTCTTAGGGTATCAGTTTTGAGATGATTTTAATTTCCCTCGTGTCTTCGAGGCTTGGAGATTTTGTCGGGGTCTTCGACTTGGTTGGGCGCCAGATAAAGTTAAGTAATACTGTGGCGGCGTGTTCACCCACAATATTCCCCACCCGCACGGGTCTTGCTGGGGGTTATGGTTATAACGTTGCTGCCCGCAACGATCGGTCACTATGTTGGATGCCTCTGCAACTGTAGAGTGATGCAGAGTGCGGATCAGGTCCAGGTGGTGGCCACGATCAATGGTTATGGTGCTGATAGCAGGGTCTTAGCTTCAGCTGTTACGACAAAGTTGTGGGATAGAGCGGCAACGGATATGCCCGCAATATCTCCCGCCTGCACAGGTCTTGCAGAAGGTTACGCCGTGGCACGTGCTGCTCACGGACTTGTTAGCTCTGGTGTACCGTTGGGGCAAGTGGCTGCCCACAACGGCCGTTCACTCATCAGGTGCCTCTACAGTCGCGTAGCGCTGCAGAGCACCGATCCAGACCAGGTGGTGGCCAAGATCAGTGATGATGATGCCTTAGCTTCATGAGGGTCTTAGCTTCAGCTATACTGTCGCGGCGGTTGACAAAGATGAAAAGACCCGTCTCAGATATGGTGTCTTTATTATTCGGTTGTCATCCCAGAACTGACTAACTTAAGAAAAAAGCTTAATCAAAAACCTAATTCGCACAGATCACGGCCGCCGACCAGCGCCCGTCGTAAGACTTCGTGTGCCGTCCGTCGTCCGCTCTAAGCTCACATCACCGGTGCATTGTTAACTTATACTCGACGGATTTATATGGTAGAAATGCAACTGCAGTTCGAGAGTTTGGTTAAAAAGGAAGCAGGAGGTTTTCGAGCTCGGTTGCTACAAAATGTCTTAATGCCAGGGGTAGATTTCAGATACTCTTAAAACGCTTAGGCAAATGCAGCCCTGCCTTATTCCTTACGTCTAATGTTGCCAATTTACCGACCGTACCGCCCCTAGGTGCTAGTAAAAATAGGGTCTGCGGTTTTGAAACCCCCCTACAAAATTAAAAATCAGCAGCAGCCACCGCTTTTCGTTTTCTTGCTTTCTGCCTTGCTGTTGCTTTCGATCATGAGCATAAGTCAAAGCTGCAGCTTTTGTCGACTTCCAAAAATGTTCGGAAGTCGTAGTCGCATAAGTCGACGCATTGCTTCTTGTAATTTTAGTACCTGTTGCTTTCGATCAGCAGGGTAAGTCCAAATAAGCAAGAATATACCGATCGTGGAAGTCACCCGCAGCTGCCGTCGCGCTTCTTTGCTTATTTTGATTTTACTTGTAGTTAGTTTGCTGCTGAACTCACACGTATTCTGCTATAGGATATAGTCGGCCGATCCCTGGCAAATCGGCCGAGCAATTTGGCAAATCGGATTACTTTGCCCAAAATGGAATCAATACCAAGTCCCATTTTTCTAACTTTAAAAACACCAACGTAATGCCAATTCCGATCGTTCTATGACAGCTATAGGCGATAGTCGGCCGATCCATAAGAAATTTTGTACATAAGATATATATCAAGTCAATAAGTGACTGTCGTCGCATGCAGACGTGTTTTTTATTGTGCTCCGGTTAAAAAAAATATTCAATAAAATCATAAAAGTGCAGTGACTGGTCTAAAAAATCTACAATAACGCGAAAAGACGCTTTTTGCGATGAAATCGCTAATGTTTATATTGATTAATTAATTAACTAATTAATATAAAACACAACTCTTAAAACTCAAACTAAATCAACATCGACTGCAATGAGCTTAAACGACGTTCGCACACAACGTCATCGTGAGCAAGACGAGAGACGGCTCTCAGTACAAAGAAACAACGCGTACTTCTCTTTTAAAGCAACCGAAAACCATGCAAGCTCTGATCAAGCGCGGTCAATTACCCCCAACTTGACCAATTTCTTAAACGTAGAGAGCAAGAGAGCGCGTTCCTGCTCCCCCTCGATACCATCGAAGTCTCTGCAGCCAAAGAGTGTAGTAACTAGCACCTCAATTTCTTTGACAACGTCAACAGTAACAACAACAACAACCGCAACTGTATCGACAGCGCGTTTAACGACGTCATTAGCTAGCAGCGCAAATAGTAATACGTCCGCGCTGCCCGAAAACCAAAACAAAAACAATGACTATATTAAGCCGGCTGTGCAGACTGGCATGGATCGCTACATCCAAATCAAAAGGAAGCTGAGCCCCCTGAATTCCAAACGCAAAATAACCCGTGGCAATGCTAGCCTAGTAGCAAAAGAAACGCCCATTAACTCAAACCGATTTAAAATCTTGGCAGACGCCGATGAGGTTGAGGCGGTCGAATCCACTGAAGTTGAGAAAAGGAAGCCAAAACCTCCGCCTATCTATATACGCGAAAAAAGTTCCAATGTTCTTGTCAACAAAATTATTGAGCTTATTGGTAAGGATAACTTCCACATAATACCCCTTGTAAAGGGCAACATTCAGGAAACAAAAGTTTAATTGAAGTCTGAAGATAACTACAGAGTATTATCAAAATATCTTACCGAGAATAAAAAGAACTTTTACACGTATCAGCTAAAAAGCAGCAAGGGCCTGCAAGTCGTACTTAAGGGCATAGAGCCCGAAGTAACGCCTGCAGAGATAAAAAAGGCGCTACAGGAAAAGGGTTTTAGCGCCAAGACAGTCTTTAATATCTCTAACAGGGATAGAAAGCCGCAGCCACTCTTTAAGGTTGAGCTCGAACCAGAAACCAAGCTCCTGAAGAAATACGAAGTGCACCCAATATACAATCTTCAGTACCTGCTGCACCGCAGAATTACAGTTGAGGAACCGCACAAACGCAATGGCCCGGTACAATGTGCGAACTGCCAGGAATATGGCCATACAAGGTCATACTGTAAACTGCGCCCGGTGTGTGTAGTTTGCGGAGAGCTTCATGACTCCGCACACTGCCCAGCGAGCAAAGATGACAGCAACTCGAAAAAGTGCGGCAACTGCGGTGGCAATCACACTGCTAATTATAGAGGATGCCCAGTCTATAAGGAGCTGAAAAGTCGCATCCACCAGAAAGGAATAGCTGCCCGCACCCAAAATGGACAGTTCACGGCGTCCAAATCAAACCCATAAGTCTTCTTCTCGACTGCAGCCAGATCCTCACTAGGACCCATTAACTCTGACAAAAATGTGACATACGCAAGCGCCTTAAAATCAGGACTGGCGACACCTGCCTCAAGAAGCTCATTTCTGCAATCAGCATACCAAGAACCGAACACGGCTCAGCAACATCAACCAACAGAGCAGCCAAAAAGCAACTTTGAAGCTATGATATGCAGCCTACAACAAAGCCTGACGGAATTTATGTCGTTTATGCGCACAACTATGCAAGATTTAATGCGAAACCAAAATCTATTGATTCAAATGCTGGTTTCACAACAATCCAAATAATGGCTTTCCTACGGATATCTACGTGGAACGCTAACGGCGTTTCGCAACATAAACTTGAGTTAGCTCAATTCCTACTCGACAATCACATCGATGTAATGCTGCTTTCGGAAACACACCTCACAAACAAATACAATTTTCAACTACGAGGATATTCATTCTACGGAACAAATCATCCAGATGGTAAAGCACATGGTGGGACTGGAATTCTAATCAGAAGCCGCATAAAGCACCATTATCAAAACAAATTTGCTAAAAACTACCTACAGGCCACATCTATAAATATACAACTAAATACTGGCAACCAACTTACACTAGCCGCCGTATACTGCCCCCCTCGCTTCAATATAGCTGAAGATGAGTTTATGCAGTTTTTCAACACACTTGGAGACCACTTCATAGCAGCAGGAGACTACAATGCCAAGCACACACACTGGGGATCCCGTCTCGTTACTCCAAAAGGGAAGCAGCTCTATAATGCAATTATCAAAGCCAAGAACAAGCTCGACTATGTTTCTTCTGGCACACCAACATACTGGCCGGCAGACCCAAGGAAACTACCAGATTTAATAGACTTTGCAATTACCAAAAACATCCCTAAAAATCTGATAAGCGCCAATTGTCTATCGGATCTTTCATCTGATCACTCGCCTGTCCTGTTTATTCTACTGCGACATCCAGGAACATTGGAACAACCATTAAAATTGACCTCACAGAAAACCAATTGGGTTAAGTACAGAAAATATATCAGCTCACACATTGAGCTAAGTCCTCATCTCCACGATGAAGCCAACGTAGACAGCTTTGTTAATTCACTTGAGTCTGTACTCGTCTCTGCAGCTCGAGCCTCAACATCGCAAACTATAAATACACAAAGCAATAAAAAGACAAATCTACAAATCGAACAGCTCGTCCTCGAAAAGCGGCGTTCACGTCGCGAGTGGCAATTCCACAGATCGCCATCTACTAAGCAAAGCTTTAGACATGCCTCACGTCAACTTACTACAGCCCTACAGCAAGAAGAAGCTTATGTCCACCGCCGCTATATAGAGCAATTGTCAACTTCTAGTACAAAACACTCACTATGGAGAGCTCACCCAACTCTAAGCTCACCGAAAGAAACAGTGATGCCTATTAGAAATCCCACAGGCGGCTGGGCGCGCAGCGATGCAGACAGAGCCAGCACGTTTGCCAATCACCTTAAAAATATCTTCCAATCAAATCCGGCCACTAGTGCCTTTACTTTGCCGACTTTACCATATGAGCCTCAGCTTCAACATGAACCAATCGAGTTTCGCCCAAACGAAATCGCTAATATCATCAAAAACCAACTAAATCCGAAAAAATCACCAGGCTGCGACCTCATAACTCCCAAAATGATCATTGAGCTTCCATATTGCGCCGTCTGCACTATCACCCAGCTCTTCAATGCCATCGCAAAACTTGGCCACTTTCCAGCGAGATGGAAAAAGTCAAATATAATAATGATAGCAAAGCCGGGAAAAGACCACACAATTCCCACGTCGTATAGACCTATAAGCCTACTTTCATGCTTATCTAAACTCTTTGAGAAATGCATTCTGACTCGAATAAACACGTACCTAAGGATCCAGGAAGGAATCCCGTCACATCAGTTTGGGTTTCGTGAAAAGCACGGAACAATTGAGCAGGTCATCCGGATAACAGCAGAAATTCGGAATGCATTCGAAAAACGCGAGTACTGTACCGCAATATTTCTAGATGTCTCTCAAGCATTTGATAGAGTCTGGCTAGAAGGTCTAATGTACAAGATCAAGACAATGCTCCCTTGTAATACCCACAAGCTTTTAGAGTATTACCTTTACGACAGAAAATTTGCTGTGAGGTGCAACACTGATATATCTGACGAATTCACTGTTGGAGCTGGAGTTCCTCAAGGAAGTGTACTCGGACCAACATTATATGTTCTCTACACAGCAGACATCCCGACAAGCACACGACTAACAACATCTACGTTTGCTGATGATACAGCTATTCTTAGCCGCTCAAAATGCCCGATGCAAGCAACTGCGCAGCTTGCTCTTCATCTGGTGGATGTTGAAAAATGGCTATCAGACTGGCGAATTAAAGTAAACGAACAAAAATGCAAGCACGTTACGTTCACCTTGAATAGGCAAAACTGCCCGCCCCTTACGCTAAACAACACCCTACTCCCGCAAGCAAACGAGGTAACATATCTAGCAGTACTTTGCCTTGAATATAAAGTCCTGCTGTATAACTCGGTACTTAAACCTATATGGATGTACGGCTCCCAGTTATGGGGGAATGCCAGCAATAGCAATATTGACATAGTCCAGCGAGCTCAGTCGAAGATCTTGAGAACAATCACCGGGGCACCGTGGTACGTTCGCAACGAAAACATACATCGCGACTTAAACATTCTTCCAGTCAAAGATGTGATCGCAGAACAAAAGGAAAAGTACTTTAGCAAGCTATTGTCGCACCCTAACCACCTGGCGAGAAGTCTAACAAGGTTGAGCAACCAATCACGACTTCGTCGCAATGACCTACCCACCCAGCGACCGTCTTGAGGAACGTGCAACCAGAATGCAGTCTTAGCCTACTGTTAGTTAAATGTTAATGTTAAGATTTGAAAACTTATTGTTAGTCTCAAAATTAAGAGAAGATCCAATAAATAAAAACAAAGTTTAATAAAAAAACAAAAAAGATATTTTGGCCAATTATGCCATGTGTGGAAACCCTCTCTCCCCAACCCTCTATCTTAAAAAACACCAAGGTTATGGCATTTCCAATCAATCAGTTATATGGCAGCTATATGGTATAGTCGACCGCTTTCGGCTGTTCCGACTAACATACTTCCTGCAAACAAAAGAAGGATGTGTGCAAAGTTTCAACTGGATAGCTTTAAAACTAAGAGACTAGTTTGCGTAGAAACAGACAGACGGACATGCTTATATGGATCCAGGAGGTGTTCCTGATCAGGTATATATATACTTTATATGGTCGGAGATGTCTCCTTCAGTGCGTTGCACACTTTTGACCAAAATTATAATACCCTCTGCAAGGTAAAAAAAATCAGAAAGAAAAAAAAAATTGAAGTAAATAAAAAACAACCAATAAGATTTTGTATAGGACTGGTAATAGAAGACAGCATCACTTTCATTGTCTTAAATTCGCCAAATATTTTCGTTCCAATATGCGAAGGCCTTAAGACTGCGGACGGCAAAATAAAGAAATTAAATTCATTAAACTGCAAAAATACACTGGAAGTAGTCGCAAATAATATTAGATCTCACCAAACAACTGAAATTAAGAACACATTATTGTCTTTGTCCAGAAATATTTTTGGATTAAGTGCACAATACATAAGGGCTGCTCAAATAAAATCAATTATTCTTGGAATGATTGAACTAAGAGGTGCAGGATCAAGTGGATTCAATAATCTTGCCGCTGAAGTGATCAAATCGCCTCAACAGGGGAAAAATTATAGATTTATACAAAAATAAATGTAAACAAGAAAGGAAAGCTAACTTCGGGCGGAGCCGAAGTTAATATACCCTTGCAGTTGAGTCGCAGTCCGCCAGGTGGCGACACGCATCTTATATTCTTATAGGTATATAGCGGATCGTATATAGTCGGCTGATCCTTATTTTGGCATTTCAAATTATTTTGCCCAAAGAGGAATCCATTAAAAATCCCATCCTTCTAACTTGAAAAACAGCGAAGTTATGGCATTTTCGATCAATCAGTTATCAATCCTTATGAAAATTAGAATCCATAGAAAGTCCCATCCTTCTAACTGGAAAAACAACGAAGTTGTGGCATTCTAATTTGGGCAAACGTATACGATCTGCCAAATTTATAAGGATCGGCCATCTTGTAACAAACTGTTTTGCTATGTTGTCGCTGCTCCCTCGTCGTCGCTGCTCTCCTGCTGCTGCTCTTCCGTTTGGGAACGCCGTGGACTTCGGAACCTTTGGCTTGCCTGGATTTGCCCTTTCGCCGTGGCCGGCACCTAATCCGTGTTAACAGACCGAGTGGCTCACCTCCCAGGCATACGCCGGGCAGGATATGCTCCTCGCTGCTTAGCGGCCGGATCAGGGCACGAAGGGCCTTCCTACCCTACAGGACACGCCCCCGGTCGCGTTCTCCACTCGCCTCCAAACACCTGCGTGCCTACGCCCCGCAGGATCTATGGTAGGCCAGAGGTTTGGGCGTCGCGTCTTCTTTGACTCCAGGTGGTTCACTGTGCATTTGCTCCAGCGCCTGGATCAGGATTCTCTTGACTTCCCGGGGTGTCCCTGCCTGGTTTCACAAATGGGCTTGAGTTCCCGGGTTGGTTAGCCCTCGCGTTACAGGATCACACCTGGATCGAACGGTCAGGAGCAGACAAGGCGTACGCCAGGCTGATTCGTTGCTGCCGCCACTACACCAGGATACCTGTCGTGTCCGGGAATAGCTCCACCCGACTCTTTTACCCTTGGGCCTCAGCTTTGCCGCGGATCCTTGATCCTTTTCCCATGACTCCTTGCTCGATTTGATGCGCGTACCGCCGCCGGACTTACCCACAGGGGGTCCTTAAGCTATTTTCGTATATCCTTGCTCACTCGTTTTAATAGCCCGCACTAAGGACTGTCGGACTTACCCACGGGGGGTCCTTCAGCCTGTACTCCTAACTCTTCAAGGAAGCTTTCCAACTTGAATGCTAGACTTACCCACGGGGGGTCTTTCACTCACTCTCCCAGCTTCCCTAGAAGACTCGGCCTCGATTCGCTCCAAGGGCCCTCCTTATATAGTGCCAGAGGCGCCCGTTAATCCTTGCGAATCTACTTCCTGCCGTTAATCCTCCGCTCCTTCACTTTCTCCGTTAGCTTTCTCCAATCCCTTTCTATCGGCGGGCTTTCTTTGTTGACCCTCCCCCGATGGGCCCGCTCGGGCCACCGATCCGCAATATTTTTATGCCGGTCATCGGACTTCGTCCCGATGCCCCGCGATCCCCCCCTGGACATTCCAAATGCATTTCTGTGTTTTGTGCATTTTCTAAACACAGCTGCGCAATCGCCGGCCGCTTCGTTCCCCGTCGTCCCCGCTGTTTCCTACGACCTTCGAGCGCGGCCGCGGAGGCCCGGCCGGGACCGTTACTTTCCACGGTGATTCCTCCTCCTCCTACTTTCGTGCGCGACGCCGTGCGAAATCCTCTTGCCCCCGCTGCTGCCCCCGCATCCCGTCTGTGCTCGACGCATTTCTCCCTTTCCGTTTTTCTAAACACAGCAGCGCTGGCCCATCGGACGCTGCAGTGCTGACTTTCTTGTTCCCCCCCCGCTGCTGCCCCTCTTGCCTCCTGTCTTGGCGTGTGGGAGATCTAATCTCCTCACAATCTATATCCTATAGCTGCAATATAAATGATTGATTGGAAATGCCATAACTTCGTTTTTTTTCAAGTTAGAAGGATGGGAGTTTCTATGGATTCTAATTTGGGCAAACGTATACGATCTGCCAAATTTCATAACGATCGGCCATCTATATCCTGTAGCTGCCATATAACTGATAGATCGAAAATGCCATAACTTCGTTGTTTTTCAAGTTAGAAGGATCGGAGTTTCAATGGATTCCTCTTTGGGCAAAATAATTTGATATGCCAAATTTCATAAGGATCAGCCGACTATATACGATTCGCTACATATTTAATAATATAAGATGCGTGTCGCCCCTAGCGGACTGCGACTCAACTGCAAGGGTATATAAACTTCGGCTCCGCCCGAAGTTAGCTTTCTTTTCTTGCTTTTTTATTTTAGTTGGTACACATATATTTCAAAAATGATATGTATTAAAAACAATTATGGTCAACGCAATTACACGGCCTACATACGAATAATTCAATATATAATAAAATTCCATTAATTTCTTCTTATAGGTGTACCGCGGAAACTGTGGGTGATAGAACCTATGTTTGTTCTGGACTTTGGTTCAGTAAAACCTAAAGGTTTAGGAGCACTTAAAATTTTTCGTGAAGGAAAAAAAATTTAAAATTGCGGCCTGTGTAGTTTGTTAATCAAAATAATCAAAGATCTTTAGTTTTTTTGGTACCGGAAAGATTTTAATTACTTCAATTTTTTAGATCTTGGTTTTCAACCCTTTCTTCTGTGATTGTATATAACAGAAAATGGAAATTAAAAAAGTGGCATTTGTCGATTTGTATACTCATCTTGGCTGTTGGGTCAAGCAGCCGTCGGAAAGTTTGCCCGGCAATAAATTATTGAATTTGTTTATGTTTTCTTTTAGCTTTATGTCTCTATTCGATTCGCCCGTTCTCGTGCATTGCATCGGCCACCTGCATCTGCCGTCATGCGTGCTCCTGCGTTTATTATTCTAATTCAGTCGTCAACCCTACGCAGTCACATACATATGTCATATGTTCTTTATATAAACCAAATCATTTAAATAAATTGTAATCACATATAGAAATCTAAAGGTCCTAGTTTTTTATTATCATTGTGATCATCACTGTGGACGGCAGTCCACGAGGTTACGACCTGCATGCCTTGGCGTGCGCGAGGCGACTCAATGTATAGCCGAAGAATTAAAAATTTTCTGTAGGCAACTGATCTAAATAAATTTATACCAATCGAAAGGTATTGTTTTAATTAGATAATTTTTCCATAAAAATATTCCAAATAGTCATTTCGAATTTGAAAGCCATATTCCAAAAGTTATTTGGTTTGGAAGAAATTAGGGTGAAAGTAAAAAAATTTAGAATCACTAAATTGGAGCTGGTGGAGACATTTTAGTCCCCAGATAGAATATTTTTATATATTCACATTTTACTCCTAAATACGCGTCGATTGGTGATCCGATCCTGATCCGATACCTGATCCGATCCTTCTGTCAAAAGTTATTCAAGAAATTTTTACAGATTTTTTAAAATGAAGCCATTGTGTCTGTTTGTCTGGTTGTCTGTTTGCAGTATTTTTTTCTTGGCAATCCTGAAAAAAATTTGAGATGTTTGTTACTATCATATGAGCAACTATTGTTCTACAATTTTTTGAAATACCAGAAGCTTGCGTTAAAAAATTAAAAAACTTTGTTAATTAAAAAATTCATAACTTTATAATCAAGAAAGATATTGAATCGTGCTTTACGACCAAACGTCTTAATAGAAAGCAAAAAAAATACACTGAAAATATCTTTTTCAAAATTTGCTTATTTGATCTTATTTATATTGCACGTGTATTGCATTTCCCTCAACTGCTGCCTAGCAAAAACACTAGACAAAATCATAGCGAAAAGACTATGGTGGTATGTGACCCACAAAAAGAGATTGTTGTGGGTCAACAAATTCAAACCAATTCGGCTTTAAAAAAGGCAAATTGACTTCGGATAGTCTCCTATACGTAGACCATCTCATAACGAAGTCAAAGAGACACACCTCCCTCGTCACTCTTGACTTTTCAAGAGCCTTTGATCGAGTAGGTGTGCACACTATAGTTGACCAACTCCAGAAATGGAAAATTATATTATATTATTAGGTATATAGCGGATCGTATATGAAATTTGGCATTTCGAATTATGTTGCCCAAAGAGGAATCCATTAAAAATCCCATCCTTCTAACTTGAAAAACAGCGAAGTTATGGCATTTTCGATCAATCAGTTATATGGCAGCTATAGGATATAGACGGCCGATCCTTATGAAAATTAGAATCCATAGAAAGTCCCATCCTTCTAACTGGAAAAACAACGAAGTTGTGGCATTTCCGATCAATCAAATGAAGCCATTGTGTCTGTTTGTCTGGTTGTCTGTTTGCAGTAGTTTTTCCTTGGCAATCCTGAAAAAAATTTGAGATGTTTGTTACTATCATATGAGCAACTATTGTTCTACAATTTTTTGAAAAACCAGAAGCTTTCGTTAAAAAATTAAAAAACTTTGTTAATTAAAAAATTAATAACTTTATAATCAAAAAAGATATTGAAACGTGCTTTACGACCAAACGTCTTAATAAAAAGCAAAAAAAATACACTGAAAAAAAAATTTTTTTAAGAAAAAAATTTGTTTTTCAAAATTTGCTTATTTGATCTTATTTATATTGCACGTGTATTGCACATTTCCCTCAACTGCTGCCTAGCAAAAACACTAGACAACATCATAGCGAAAAGACTATGGTGGTATGTGACCCACAACAAGAGATTGTTGTGGGTCAACAAATTCAAACCAATTCGGCTTTAAAAAAGGCAAATCGTAGCGATCGACAAAGTCAAAAACACAAGGGGAAAGTTCATGATCTGCTCTGACTCTCTCTCAGCAATTGACGCCATAAAAAACACAAACAACAACAATTTTTAGTCCAACAAAATTAGATCACTCCTTACAAAACTAGCCCCAAAAATTAAACTATTGTGGATCCCTGGTCATGTAGGCATAGCATGCAACGAACTAGCCGACCAAACAGCAAAATCGACATGCAATTATCCCCTTATTTACACCCCAAACATTAATTTAACAGACATAAACAGACACTTAAAACTAGAATTCCTAACAAGAAATAAACTAAACATAGAACAATGCAATCAATGGTACAAAAACATTAACAAAGACAATTCAAACATCGACAGTTATTGCAGATCCTTCCATCCCAAATCAAGCAGACTAGATCAAATTAAAATAACACGCCTCAGACTAGGACACACTAAACTCACAAACGAGCACTACTTTAATCAAAACCAAACCTCACCCTGCCCCTTTTGCCAAGGCGACAATACCATACTACACTTATTAAATTCATGCCCATCACTCCTCCCTATAAAACTATCCATCTTCAACAATACAAACCCATTAAATCTCCTTAACGAACTCAACCCTGATAATTTAGAAAAAATCCTAATCTTCTTAAAAACTTCAAACCTATACCACAAAATTTAAAAATACCCAAAATGTACATAAATAAAATCTACCAACTTAGTAGCCTAAATACAACAAACAATATGTAATCATACTAATAGACCTAAATGTCATTAACCTTAAAAGCCGAAGGCCTTGCTGCCAGCGCTTTACCAACTAAGTTAGTCTAGTGACGCGACTTTTGATATATCGCTTGTATCTGGCAAAATTCTTTAACTTGGAGTATATGGAGTATATCCTTTTAGCTTTTAGTTTATTTATTTAGAAATAAAATCCAAGGAAAAAAAGGGCTTAAAAAATAAAATATAAATATTGGCTCTACTAGGACTCGAACTCATGGCCGCAAACTGTTGTCCTTCTGAAACATTCGTTTTAGTTAGCTCTCCAGACGTAAGACTTCACAAACCGGAAGGCACCAATACAGATCGCATCTGTATTTTCCATGCGTCATAGTTCGTCTCCTCTAACTTATCAATTTGATAAAGAGCACTCATTGTTCTTAATATCGAGTAATACCGAATAACTTGAATTCTGCAGTGCCTGAACCTATAACCTCTTGAGCGGCAGAATTCGAAGCGACAAAATTAGAAACACCGTGTGTATGCTTTGGAACTTTATTAGTGACTGAGGAAACATTGATTTACATATTTTATTATTCGTTATTTTTTAAAGCGAGAAAATTATAACTACTCCAAGATCTCTTTCTCCTTCCTATAACTATAAAAGCGTGCATTGTAATATACTAAAATATACAGGCTACCTTATTTTCTACACCCTTCCTCAATGCAAGCTTGTTTACAAAAGTAAATATCAAAAGAAATTAAACATTTTTGTAAGCTCTTCGTGTTTTGTTTTAGGAAGATTTTTTGTCAAAATATCTGTTATCATTTTAGTTTTACATTTGTATTTTATTAAAACTTGCCCTTCCTTAACCAATTCTCTAATAAAATGATAACGTATAACAATGTTCTTTGTTCTGGAATGATGAACGGGTGATGACGGTTAGCGCCTGCGCACTCAGATTATCCCCATAAACGACAATGTGTCGCAACCAATCTCCATAATCAGCCTTCGCATGGCTATCGCCTCCTTAAATGCCGCCGATAGTGCCATGTTCTCCGCCTTGGTACTGCCACTAACCATACAACATATAGATTTCTCATTTCATACAACGAAAATGGACGCAAAAATTTCATGCGACAGACCCCCGGAGGCCCCAGAGAGAATCTTACTCTCATTCTTACGCTCATTTTTACGCCCATAATCTCATTGAACTTTTTTGGTTGTTCAGTCGCATCATCAAGAAGATTCTTCCGCGGTTAAACCGATCTTTATATGTATGCGTGCTCACACATTCACATATACGGTTTCATGTGTGCGTTCGACTTCGTTTTGAAGCCAGCTAAAATTTTTGATTTTTGTAACTTTTCAGGCATGCTACCCTAGGAAAATTGGGGTATACATTATACGCTAATGATGAAAAAAATATGTTTTATATTTTAATATTTCAGCTTATATTTTATATTTGTTATGGAATACGATTAAGTGGTAGCTGTAAAATGTTTTTCATATATAAGTTAACAATGCACCGGTGATGTGAGCTTAGAGCGGACGACGGACGGCACATGAAGTGTTACGACGGACGCTGGTCGGCGGCCGTGATCTGTGCGAATTAGGTTTTTGATTAAGCTTTTTTCTTAAGTTAGTCAGTTCTGGGCTGACAACCGAATAATAAAGACACCATATCTGAGACGGGTCTTTTCATCTTTGTCAACCGCCGCGACAGTATAGCTGAAGCTAAGACCCTGCTATCAGCTTACTGGACGACGTTCAGCGGCATCATCATCACTGATCTTGGCCACCACCTGGTCTGGATCGGTGCTCTGCAGCGCTACGCGACTGTAGAGGCACCTGACGAGTGAACGGCCGTTGTGGGCAGCCACTTGCCCCAACGGTACACCAGAGCTAACAAGTCCGTGAGCAGCACGTGCCACGGCGTAACCTCCTCCAAGACCTGTGCAGGCGGGAGATATTGCGGGCATCTCCGTTGCCGCTCTATCCCACACCTTTGTCGTAACAGCTGAAGCTAAGACCCTGCTATCAGCACCATCACCATTGATCGTGGCCACCACCTGAACCTGATCCGCGCTCTGCATCACTCTACAGTTGCAGAGGCATCCAACATAGTGACCGATCGTTGCGGGCAGCAACGTTATAACCATAACCCCCAGCAAAACCCGTGCGGGTGGAGAATATTGTGGGTGAACACGCCGCCACAGTATTAATTAATTTTATCTGGCGCCCAACCAAGTCGAAGACCCCGACAAAATCTCCAAGCCTCGAATACACGAGGGAAATTAAAATCATCTCAAAACTGATACCCTAAGACGGACTGTTCGGGACCGCGCAGAAAACTGCGAAAAATAAGAAGTTAAACTTTTATAGATTCATGTAAGTGAAACCTTTTTTATGAAGTGCCAAAAACAAAAAAAAAAAAGAAACAAAAATATTTATGAAAATCAAGAAGTTAGAGTAATTTATTTTTTTTTGTGTCGCGGTGTTTTTTCTTTCGAATCCGTAAAATCTATTTCGCGGAGAAGAGTACGGTAAATAGTTAAGCGCTTAGCTTAGCGCCTAGCTTGACGACTGTCTAATTTTTTGAGACTTATTTTTGTTTGTTGCTCGCTTGCTTGCGTTTGATCTTGATAGCGGTTGTATGAGCGATTCAGAGTCCGAAGACTTGGTTGTTCAGCTAAGTAACCTCACTATATCAGAAGCCGGCGAACGTATTTTACAAAAAAAACGAAGTATGGATACACAACAAATGCAAGCAATCATAAATGCAGCGGTTTCGGCCGCATTACAGGTCCAGAAACAGGATTTTGAGGAGAAGTTAAGAGAAGTCACTGATAGGTTTAGCGCTGAGACAGTATCTGCCCCTAATATTGCAGTATATTTGCCTGTTGCTGTAACCGGTGATGTGCCTTGTGACGAAGGCCTTGATGCAGTAAAGTCATTGCCAGAGTTTGATGGGTAACACGGAAAGTATGTTTCTTGGCGGCAGGCAGCACTAGCATCATATGAGTTGTTTAAACGGTTCAACGGTAGTTCCAAACATTTTCAAGCTGTTCTCATAATACGTAACAAGATTAGGGGATCTGCTGATTCTATACTGTCATCCTTTAATACAGTTATTAATTTTGACGCTATTATAAACCGGCTTGACTTCACTTATTCCGATAAGCGTCCATTATACTTACTCGAGCAGGAGCTTACAACACTAAGGCAGGGGCAAATGTCTATTACACAGTTTTATGTGGAGCTTGAGAAGAAGCTGACACTCATTACAAATAAGACCAATATGACATATGAGACTGACCGTGCCCGATATATGAACGATAAGTATAGGGCCGATGCCCTACGAGTATTTATTTCCGGGCTGAAGAGGAACTTAACCGATGTACTCTTTGCTGCTCAGCCTAGAGACTTGCCATCAGCCTTGGCAATGGCTCAGGAAATAGAGGCAAACCACGAGAGGCACGCTTTTGCCACACAGTATGCCAGGTCCGTAGAGGAGAAACACCTTAGACAGGCCTAGAGTCGTCCATTACAAAGGACACCGTATTCCAACCACGAACAAATACTTAAAAAGGGGTGGAAAAATCCATTTTTTACCAGGGATCAGGGGCTGCAAACAGTTGTTGATAATAGGCCATTAGAGAAGATGGACGTAGATCCAACATCGTCGAAATTCCGTCAATCGACAAACTTTCAGCGCTCTCAGGATTCTGCGGCGCTGTATGCACTCGATGCACAGCAACAAATTACACACAAGAGACCGATGAACTCTCAAAGATTATCTGGCTTTAGGCGTCAAAGAGTTAATCATCTGTTTGAAGAAGATAAGGGTGGTCAAGCCGAGGATTATTACAATCAGATTGCTAGTAATGCGGTAGATGACATAGATGAGGAAGAAGGAGCAGACTATGAGAGTGACGCCGTGCATTTTTTAGGGGATCTTCCCTGCTTCCGTTCATCCAACGAACCTCCAAAAGCTACATCAAGAGAGAGATTGGGTGGCCAACTTCAATTCCTGTTGATTCTCCATTTACAGTCAAGTCACTTCATGGGTTTAAAAAATAGAACACAAATGCCAGTTTTATCTTTTTGGTGTGAAAAGCCCTTTCTTCTTATTACCCGGACTTAAAACGTTTGACGGCATTGTTATGCTATTAGTAGTTTTTAATAGCAGCCGAATAAATACACGCGTTTCAAATCAGGGTTCAATATATTTATTTTTGGTTCAATATAACCCTAATCTATGCGGCTCCATCCAACTCCAAATCACAACAAACGCAACCCCAAGAGCTTGCGCAGAAACTCTACCAAAGCTTCCCAAAGCGCATACGCTACAAATACCAATAAAGCGCATGCGAACCTGGGAGACAAAACGGAGAAGAATACATGCTGACAAGAACAGCTGCAGCTAAGCATTTTATGATTATTTTAAATGCACTTTTTGGTGGCTGCTTGGCCCAACAGGCATAATTGGCCTTGACCTGTTAGCGCAAGTAGGAGCGACTATTGATCTGAAAAGCAATTCTATTAGATTTAATGGGGGATGTGAGGATCTGCACTTTCAAAAATGCGCTCAGGTTAACTTTACGAAGGTTGAAGACATTGTCGTGCCCTCAACAGTGCAGGAAAGTTTTCAGCAGATGAACACTCAGGGGCCTTTGCTGATCCAAATAAGAAGTAACCGTTCAACACAAACGTTGTAGCGACTATTCGGACACAGGATAATGAGCCAGTGTATTCAAAGCTGTACCCGTTTCCATTGGGTGCTGCCGATTTTGTCAATCAGGAGATCAAAGACTTACTAAACAAGAAAGAAAAGCTAACTTCGGCGGAGCCGAAGTTGATATACCCTTGCAGTTGAGTCGCAGTCCGCTAGGTGGCGCCACGCATCTTATATTATTAGATATATAGCGGATCGTATATAGTCGGCCGATCCTTATGAAATTTGGCATATCGAATTATTTTGCCAAAAGAGGAATCCATTGAAACTCCCATGCTTCTAACTTGAAAAACAACGAAGTTATAGCATTTCCGATCAATCAGTTATATGACAGCTATAGGATATAGTTGGCCGATCCTTATTAAAATTGGCAGATCAGATTGGTTTTCCCAAAATAGAATCTGTACCAATTCCCATCTTTGTAACTTAAAAAACACCAAAGTTATGCCAATTTCGATCGTTGTATGACAGCTATAGGATATAGTCGGCCGATCCTTATGAAATTTTGTACACAAGATATTTTGGCCAAATATAACATGTGTGGAAAGTCCCAACCCTCTAACTTAAAAAACACCAAAGTTATGGCATTTCCGATCAATCAGTTATATGGCAGCTATAGGATATAGTCGACCGATCCCGGCCGTTCCGACTTATATACTGCCTGCAAAGGAAAGAAGGGTGTGTGCAAAGTTTCAACTCGATAGCTTTAAAACTGAGAGACTAGTTTGCGTAGAAACGGACAGACGGACAGACGGACAGACGGACATGCTCATATCGACTCAGGAGGTGATCCTGATCAAGAATATATATACTTTATAGGGTCGGAGATGTCTCCTTCACTGCGTTGCACACTTTTGACCAAAATTATAATACCCTCTGCAAGGGTATAAAAATGGCATTATTCGATCATCTCCATCTCCCTACAATAACCCCATTTGGGTTGTAGGTAAAAAAGGCACGGACGCCTCGGGATCACCTTATAAACCCTTAGTTGTCGAATTCAGGAAGCTTAATTTGAAAACTATTGCCGATAGCTATCCAATGCCGAGTATAAATATGATACTGTCGAATCTGGGAAGGGCCAAATTTTTCACTACTCTCGACCTTAAGTCCGGATATCACCAGATAGAACTTGCGGAATTGGATAGGGGAAAAACGTCTTTTTCGGTCAACGGAGGCAAATACGAGTTCTGCCACCTACCTTTCGGACTAAAGAATGCATCAAGCATTTTTCAAAGGGCAATAGACGACGTTCTACGGGAGAAAATAGGCAGAATCTGTTACGTCTATGTGGATGACGTTATTGTCTTTTCAGAAACTGAAAAGTCTCATGTTGGCCACATTGCGGAGGTTTTAAAGAGCCTGCAGGACGCCAACATGCGAGTGTCCAAGGAGAAGTCGCATTTTTTTAAAGAAAGTGTCGAATTCCTAAGTTTTTTGGTGACAAAGGAGGATACTAGGACAAGCCAGGACAAGGTAAAAGCCATCAAGGAGTTCAAACAACCAAGTAATTTGTTCGAGCTGAGATCGTTCTTGGGCATAGCCAGTTACTATCGGTGCTTCATCAAAGATTTCGCCTCAATTGCGAGACCTTTGACAGATTTACTGAAGGGTGAAGGTGGCAGGGTCAGCAAATACCGATCAAAAGGCATTTCGGTGAACTTTTATAAAGCCCAGTTAAGCGCATTTGACAAGCTTAGAAATATCCTTGCTTCAGAGGACGTAGTCCTTCAATACCCAGACTTCACGCGACCTTTTGATTTGACAACTGATGCTTCATCCTTTGGCATCGGTGCAGTCTTGTCTCAGGGAAATAGGCCTATAACAATGATACCCAGAACGTTGAAAGATAGGGAACTTAATTATGCCACGAACGAAAGGGAGCTACTTGCAATTGTATGGGCCTTGGATAGTCTTCGTCACTACCTCTATGGGAAAAGTGACATAAACATATTTACGGACCATCAGCCCCTTATATTTGCGGTCTCTGATAAGAATCCTAATTCAAAACTCAAGCGTTGGAAGGACCGCGTTGAAGAAAGTGGTGCAAAGGTCATGTATAAACCGGGGAAAGAAAACCGTGTGGCGGACGCTTTGTCGCGGCAAGGTATAAACGCTTTGCAAAGCTCAGCGGATTCAGATCGAGCCACTATTCACAGTGAAGAATCATCTACCCTTGTGATTGAGGCCACGGAAAAACCACTTAACTGTTTTAGAAACCAGATCATATTGGAGGAGGCGTCCACGTCAAATAAACGATTATTTACTGTGTTTGGTACTAAGACTCGCCATCAAATTAATTTCTCTGATTGGGAGAAATTAGTGGACTTGGTGAAGGACGTAGTAACGCCCAACGTAGTTAATGCCATACATTGTAAGCTCCCAGTCTTGGCACGTATTCAGGATAGTCTGAAGTTTTGGTATTGTAAGTCTTGGGTGGCTGACGTCATTAAACCGGACGAGCAAAAAGAAATACTACTTGTGGAGCATAACAGGGCTCACAGAGCTGCTCAGGAGAATATTAAACAAGTGCTGCTTGACTATTATTTTCCAAAAATGGGTAAAATGGCGGCCGAGATTGTTCTTAATTGCAGGATTTGTCAGAAAGCTAAATATAATAGGCACCCACTAAAGCAGGAATTAGGAATTACCCCGATACCATCGCGGGTGAGAGAGAGGCTGCACATGGACATTTTCTCGACAGGGGGAAAGTACTTTCTCACTGCCGTCGACAAATTCAGTAAGTTTGCTGTAGTCCAGCCAATAGCGTCACGTGCTATAGTAGATGTGAACATCCCAATCCTTCAACTGGTAAATCTTTTCCCCAATGTTAGATCAATTTATTGCGATAATGAGGCATCGTTTAACTCCGAAACTATACGAGGCATGCTGAAAAATCAGAACGATATAGATATAGCAAATGCCCCACCTTTACACAGTACGTCAAATGGACAGGTGGAAAGATTCCACAGTACTCTTATAGAAATTTCTAGGTGTTTGAAATTGGAAAGGAAAATAGACGATGTCGTGCAATTATTCCTTCAGGCCACCATAGAGTACAATAGGTCATTTCACATTGTCACTAATAAGAAACCTGCTGAGATCATCCATGCTAGTGCTGACCTTGCCCCGGATATAATTATGAACCTTGAACGGGCACCACAGGAGCAGTTAAGTCGGAACAATCCAGCTCGGCAGAATAGGGTATTTGACCTAGGTGAGAAAGTTTTGGTAAAAACCAACAAGAGATTGGGGGATAAACTTACGCCTCTGTATGCAGAGAATAGAGTCGATGCCGATATTGGGACAACAGTCCTAATTGAGGGAGGGTGGTCCATAAGGACAATATTCGATAAGGCTCCTAAAAAAGAAAAAAAATGGTATTCCTAGGCTCACCTAGGCTCAAACTTGAAAAGGTAGAGTCTTAGCACCGATTTCGAAGTGCAGGACCAGGAATTCGATCATAAAACAATTGTCAATGAAAGAATCAAGAAAACAACGAGTTAGGGAATCGAAAATTGTCGTTTATGCCGTCTCTTTTCCCCGAAAGCGTTAAATCATAAATTTAAATTGAAAATATCGAAACTGACCACACTCTTTCAAAGGTAAATGTTATAAGCAATTTAAAGGTGACACTAACATCCCACAGGCGATTCTGAAAGAGGGTTTCACAAAGGTTAATACTAGCTAGTAAGAAATTATTGAATTTTGTAAAATTAATATTTAGTTTCTATCGTAGATAATAATATTTTCCAATCGCACATAAACTAAAGATATCACACGCTGCCACGTCATGGGCCGCGATTAACCATTTGCAGAGACTCTACGATCATCCGTGCATGCTCGCCACCGCAACAAAATGCTCTCAGACTCAACTCCCTTTTAAGCCTGTCCCTTTTTTCGGTAAACAAAAAAAGCCTGCAGCATATAACGGAGTCGCAATTGCTTACAACCAAATGCCACCTGCAGCAGCGATAAACTGTTTCGCGTATTGATAAAGATTAAGATTTATCAGGCTTACTCACAGGCGGCGAAGCAAAGCCTCGATAGTGGTGAATCCTTCCTTGCTAATATGGATATGGCCGAGGACGTCCATTTTTAAAAAGAAGGAGAGTAGTTAACAATGCACCGGTGATGTGAGCTTAGAGCGGACGACGGACGGCACACGAAGTCTTACGACGGGCGCTGGTCGGCGGCCGTGATCTGTGCGAATTAGGTTTTTGATTAAGCTTTTTTCTTAAGTTAGTCAGTTCTGGGCTGACAACCGAATAATAAAGACACCATATCTAAGACGGGTCTTTTCATCTTTGTCAACCGCCGCGACAGTATAGCTGAAGCTAAGACCCTGCTATCAGCTTACTGGACGACGTTCAGCGGCATCATCATCACTGATCTTGGCCACCACCTGGTCTGGATCGGTGCTCTGCAGCGCTACGCGACTGTAGAGGCACCTGACGAGTGAACGGCCGTTGTGGGCAGCCACTTGCCCCAACGGTACACCAGAGCTAACAAGTCCGTGAGCAGCACGTGCCACGGCGTAACCTCCTCCAAGACCTGTGCAGGCGGGAGATATTGCGGGCATCTCCGTTGCCGCTCTATCCCACACCTTTGTCGTAACAGCTGAAGCTAAGACCCTGCTATCAGCACCATCACCATTGATCGTGGCCACCACCTGGACCTGATCCGCACTCTGCATCACTCTACAGTTGCAGAGGCATCCAACATAGTGACCGATCGTTGCGGGCAGCAACGTTATAACCATAACCCCCAGCAAGACCCGTGCGGGTGGAAAATATTGTGGGTGAACACGCCGCCACAGTATAACTTAACTTTATCTTATACGTAAATATGTCAACGAATGCATTAAAATCTATATATATATCTACTATAAAGGTTAAAACAGGGTATATTTCAGTCGATTGTTTTTAATTTGTTGTAGTTCTGCAAGTGGATGGTGTTCCATACCCTTCTGATGGATAATTTTTGTGGAATGAGAATAAACAAAAACAGCTGATTTTTTGTTTCTGTGGGCATCAGAAGGGTATGCAAGAACCATCCGATTGAAAATAACAACTGTGAAATTTGGGTTTTAAGTAAAACCGAATGAAAGATGCCCTATTTCTATCTAAGTACAATGATTTTTAATTTTTCGTAAGTATATAGTATATATATATATATATATGTAAAGCATTTTACTGCTGCCATCTAATCGTATTCCTAAATATGTATAAAAGCACGCATGTGTGAGCACGCATACATATAAAGATCAGTTTAACCGCGGAGCAACCTTATTGATGATGCGCCTCTCAGCGACTGAACAACCAAAAACGTTCAGAGAGAATTGGAGCGTAAGAATGAGAGTAAAATTCTCTCTGGGGCCTGTCGCAAGAAATTTTTCCGTCCATTTTCGTTGTATGACATGAGAAGTCTATATGTTGTATGGTTAGTGGTACTGCTCAACGCCACACTTCGCTGCTTTTCCGAGTGCCAAGAAATCGGACCACCTGCTAACAGGAAGATGTAACCAGCATAGGACTTCCTGTCAGGCCTATCACCTGTCCAATCCGCGTCCACGTATCCACAGAACGATTGACCACATTGTCGGTAGTGTAGTTTCATGTCAATCGTAGATGAAAGATATCTAAAGATGTGCTTTATGCCTGCCATGTGTTCAGCGTGCGGGTTTTGATTTCGTTGTGCCAATTTTGACACCGAATGCAATATGTCTAGCCTTGTTGTAAGAGCTAGCCACATAAGCTCTCCTACTACGGACTGATAAGAAGTAGGATCCACCTTTTTGCATTGGGGGCTTGTGCAATCTATTTGAAAACCAGGATCCAAAGGTGTCTTCGCCGATTTGCAAAAATCAATCCCATAGGTATGCAATAAGTCCTTGATATATTGCGTATGTGCCAAAGTAATTGCTCCAAGATCGCCGTCCCGTTCGATTTCCATGCCCAGGAAATGGTTAAGTTGACCTTTGTCAACGCACTCGAATGATCGTGAAATGCTGCTCTTGGCTATAAGTATATCTTCAACATATCAAAGGATTAATACAAGATTACCTTCTCCCCAATTTTTGTACAAACATGGCTCGTTATCAAAGGCAACGAATCCCATATTAACCAATACGTCATTAAGCTTCTCGTTCCAGGCCCTTTCTGATTGCTTTAAGCCTTATATTGCTTTTTTCAGAAGCAATACCTTGTCAGGATTTGTTTCATCTGAGTACCCTTCCGACTGCTTCATGTATACCGTCTCACTCAGATCGCTGTTGAGATCCGCGGTGCATACATTCATTTGATGAAGATGTAGCTTGAGCTCCGCCGCCAGTGCTATAATAAAGCACACACTCTCCAATCGGCATACTGGCGAAAATGTTTCTAGGTAATTTATGCCAAACTGCTGGGAACATCCTTTTGCTACCAGTCGAGCCTTGAAACGTTCTATTTGGCCATCTTTATCACGCTTCACCTTGAACACCCACTTGCATCCATTTGCTCGCTGATTTTTGGGTAAATCAGTGATTTGCCAAGTCTGGTTGGCAACAAGGGAATCATATTCTCTTTCCATAGCTTCACGCCACTCCTTTGCATTTTTACTCTCCAGTGCCTCTTTGCCAGTTTATGGAATCGGACCATTTTCCGAAACAAGGGCGCCTAGAATATTGAACTGCTTCTTTGGGCGTCCAGGTTTTCCACTCCGAATGATCTTAGGACGGCCCTGCGTGCCTCCTCCATGACAAGCTTACCTTTTCCTTCGGCACTCTCGTACTGATCTGTGCTCTCATCGGAGCTGCCGGCGTCGATGGATAAGTCAGAAACGATTTCTTCATCTCCGGGTCCCTGCTGCTGGTGGGCTTCCTCCAGTTCCTCCAGATTGATCATCACAGCATCACCCTTGGATGCCACGTCATGATGTTCATCAAATAACACATCCCGTTTCTCGCCCAATTGTCGAGTTCATGGATCATATAGTCGATAACCTTTTGCTGCCACAGAGTACCCAACCATAATGTACTTTTTGCCTTTAGGTTGAAATTTGCTGCCCTTCCTCGGACCCTTGTCCAGAACAACTGCAAGAGATCCAAAAACCTTTAGGTGTTGTACATATGGTCTCTAACCCGTCCACGCTTCCATAGGAGTCATACTCTCTAATGCGCTGGTAGCGGAGCGGTTTCGCAGATAAACCGAGTATGTTTGTCCGTATGTAGTAAGTCCGTATCTCTTGTGTAGCAAAATCCCATCAACAGCTGACATGGCAAAACATTTTCTGCGGCCACCCACAAACAAGTACAAGTTTCCAATCTTTTTGGCTTTCACTATGCATTCTCCATCTTGCATCACCTTGGCATTCTCTAAGTCAAAGGTCACCTTGCACCTGTTCTGAACAGAACTGTTCACGGAATATAAATTTCTGGTCATCTTCGGAACGTAAAGAACATTTTTTAGTGTCAACATGCACTGTCCTGTCTGTATCTTGACGTCACCTATACCTTCTGCTTAAAGGAAACCAGCATTGGCCAGTCCAATCAGTGTGTTTCTTAAACTTTATGAATAGCTCTCTTGCGCAACAAATATGGCTTGTTGCGCCACTATCCAAACACCATGTTGAATTGTCAATGTTGTCGACGTCACAGACTATTGTCGACACATTTCTTGATGCCATGCGGTGATCTCCCTCACCCTCATTTTGACTCTGGGACTTAATGTGTCCTTGTTCACCACATTTGAAACAAATAATATTCTTTCTTTTCTTCTGCCCATAGGTTTCCGTCTGAGAGTTGTGCTTCTGCGTTGCAGCGTATGCCTTAGTGTCGACTCGTTCATCTGCTATTCCTTTTCTTTCGCTCTCCTCCTTTAACTTTATGGTGACTACTATGATGGTTATCATAGTGACCACGAAATGTTCAAATTGCTCTGGAAGGCTTGATAGCAAAACGATAGTGCGAAGTTCGTCGTTTAGCTCTATTCCAACTCCAGGTCGTCATGCTCTGTCCCTGCTCCATCCCTGCACCAATACAGATCGCATCTGTATTTTCCATGTGTCATAGTTTGTCTCCTCTAACTTATCAATTTGATAAAGAGCACTCATTGTTCTTAATATCGAGTAACACCGAATAACTTGAATTCTCCAGTGCCTGGGTCCATAACCCCTTGAGCGGCAGAATTCGAAGCGACAATATCAGAAACACCGTGTGTATGCTTCGGAACTTTATTTGTGACTGAGGAAAAATTGATATACATATTTTCTTATTCTCTATTTCTAAGAGCGAGACAATTATAACTACTCCATGATCTCTTTCTCCTTCCTATAACTATAAAATCGTGCATTGTAACATACTAATGTAAAATACACTAATATTTTACAGGGTACCTTAATTTTTAGACTATAAGGGTAGCTACCAATTTTTTGCAGCCACTTGTGAAGCTTGGTGTTACGTACACATACATACATACATATGTATGCACATTCGTGGATGTCTATATTTGATGGGGAATATTTTTTTGAGGGTGTTCATGTATGTGTGCAATAAACTTGAAAATATAGAGTAAATTCTTTCAACTTTTACTTTATTGGTCTATCGGACGACTATATCCTATAGCTGCCATATAACTGATTGATTGGAAATGCCATAACTTTGGTGTTTTTTAAGTTGGAGGGTTGGAACTTTCCACACATGTTATATTTGGTCAAAACATCTTAAGGGAAAAATACATAAGGATCGGCCGACTATATCCTATACCTGCCATATAACTGAACGATCGGAAATGGCACAACCTTGCTATTTCACAGGCCGACAACTTCCAACTTTTTTTTCCTCCACGCATAATTTTACCTGCTCCATAACCTTTAGGCTCCCCTGAACCAAAATCCAGAACAAACATAGGTTCTATCACCCACAGCTTCCGCGGTACACCTAAGAGAAGAAATTGATCAAATTTTACCATATATTGAATTATGTTGGCCGTGTGATAAAGATGACCATCATTGTTTCTAGTACATATCATTTTTGAAATGTATGTGTATCGACGAAAATTATAAAATTGTATCTAGCAGTTACCATATCTTTAGAATACTCATCCAAAGTTGAAATCTCTGATTTTCTGCATTAATTTTTGGTCTTCTATGATTTTTCCTAAAACATTTTCCTATGGAAGATTTTTATTTTCTTATTGAAATTAGTAGATCATACCATGTTTTAATTTTGGATTTAAGAATAAAACTCGACATAATTTTATTAAAGTTATTATATTTTTTTCCATCCATATTTTCCATATTTTCATTTTTCTAATATATATTTTTTTTTGATTTTTTTTTAGTGTTCTTTTTTTTTTGTTTACCTCCCCATCCCCTTTTTTATCGTAATTGTTTTGTAATTATTTTGTAATTCTTTATTATATATTTTTTCTGTTTGTGTTACAGTTTTCGGGTGACGTGTATTCCTCTCTGTCCTCCGCGCACCCGAAAACTATCCTGCTCCACCTGCCAGACCACGCTCCACCTTCTTTCTCCTCCTCCTGGCCTCTTCCTCCACTTTCTGTCACAGCTCTGGCGGCCAGTTGTGCTCGGGCACCGCTCCTCCGTCTCCTGCCGACTCCGTTCTTTTGAGCACCGGCCAAGGAGGCCTCTTCTCCGGCCACACCCATGGACCTCGCGTCCATGGCTCATGCTCCTCCTCCTTCTCCTTCTGCTCCTGCGGGTGCGGGGTGGGTGGCCTCGCCGGCTGCTACTTGGCCCCGTGGCCCTGTCATCCTTCTCAATCTTGCCTCCAGCGCCTCCTTCCTGGCCCACCGGCCCCGCCGGGTGGCCCTGCTCCGCTGGCATCTCCGGCGCGCCGCTCTTCGGAGCATTGCGGCACGCCCTGCAGCTGCCTCCACCTTCCATCGACGGACCGCTTCTTTGGCCATCTCCCTGGCCAACCTTTCTGTGGCCCTTGCCAGCTCCAGGGTTGCGTCCGCCTCCCTTCTCTCCTGGCTCCTCCTCCGTCTCCTTTGCCTAGCCAGCAGCTCCAAGCTGGGCCGGTGGTCCTCCTCCTCCGTTCTTGCTTGCCCACCGGGATCGCCCTCACTCCGTTGGCCCCCTGGGCCGCCGGACGTCCCATCTTGGCAAGTCCAGTATCTCGAGGTCACTTTCGTCGGAGGAGACTACTGGCGAAGCGTGCGATGACGTCGTGTCCATTGTTGTTTTGCTGGGTAAATAAAAGAAGGCCGGCCGGTGTCCACCGCTGCCTGTCTATAGGCCTGCTGCCTGGAATAGATCCTTTCTTACGGTTCTTTTGTCCTCTTTCCTGCTTCAGTTGTAGGTCTCTTCCTTTCTCCGTTTGTTTGGCTTTCGGCCTTTTCTTTCCCCCTTTTTTTTTGTGTGTTGACATTATTGGTGTGTTGTACATTCTCCTTTTTCTTCTGCCCTACACCTGCGGTGCCGATTCCTCCACCTGGGCTTTTAGCTCACTTACGTGGGCTCTCTTCTCTTTCTTCGTGCTCCCGTGACGTAGCACGGCGATCACCGGCGAAATGAAATTCGTCACTATGTATGGCCCGTCGTATCTCGGCGCTAGTTTCGCCGCGAAACCTTTGGCCGCTTTGAACAAATGGTGCTCTTTTGCCCACACCGTGTCGCCGATCTTCGGGCTCCACTCTAGCCTTGAGGTTGTAGTGCCGAGCTTGCTCCTGCGCCGCGCGCTCCATGTTCCTCCGCACCAGCTCGAACACTTCCTGTAATTTTGTCGCATTTTCTGAGGGGGTGGCTTGTGCTTCTCCTGTCCCCAATGCCCCTTTGTCGAATATCGCTTTCGGCATTCTTGGCTCTCTGCCTTGGGTGATGAAGCATGATGAGTATCCCGTGAAATCTGACACGCTCGAGTTTACCGCCAGCATTAATTCTGGCCAGTGCTCGTCCCATATTCTTTGGTCCTTGCCTGCAAACTGGGCAATCATCGTCTTCACCGTCCTGTTTGCCCTTTCCGTAGGGTTTTCCTGCGGCGTGTATGGTGCTGTAAACTGATGGCAAACTCCGAGCTTCTCGAGAAATTTCTTGAAACTCCTACTGGTGAAGTGGACACCATTGTCAGTCACCATCACCTTTGGCACACCATATCTAGCGATGATCCTTTCGCGGATTGCCTTTTGCAGCGTCTCCGTTGTGGCTTTCCGTTGTGGATCATCACCAATAGCATGGTGTTTCCATGCTTGGACCTCGGCAACGGTCCCACGAAGTGGGACATACCGTCGCCCACGGCTCCTCCGGGACCAGTGTCAGCATTTTCCCTACGGCCTGCATCTGGCTCGGTTTATACCGCATGCATGTCTCGCATTTCCTGACATAGTTCCTTACGTCCCTTTGCATCCCTGGCCAGAAGTACCATGCTGCTACTTTCGCAATCGTTTTCCTTCCACCTAGATGTCCCGCTGTTGGTGCGTCGTGGTTCTCCTTCAGCACCTGTTGCCTCATGTCCATCGGCACACATAGTTTCCACGATGCCACTTCCTCCCTCCCGGGGGATTTCCTTTATCTTCTTCTTCAGTGAGCCTATCCAAATGCATTCAGTGTCTTCGATTGCTGTGGCACTCCTCAGCTTCTCCACTATCGGCTGGCGGGAAAATGCATCCGCGACTACGTTCAGTTTGTCTTTTCTGTAGCTGATAACGTTATCGTACTGTTGCAACTCAAAGACCCATCTCGCGAACCTTCCAAGTGGGCTTTCTATATTGTTCAACCATTTCAGCGCCATGTGATCCGTGATCACGTGGAACTGGTACCCCTCCAGGTATGGTCTCATCTGCTGAATTGCCCATATTATAGCTAGGCGCTTTTTCTCAGTCGCCGAGTAATTTTTGCGCCTATCAGCGTTCGTCTGGCGTAGGCGACCACTCGCTCGCCCTCATCAGTGTTCTGCGACAGAACTGCACCCACACCGTAGTCGCTGGCGTCCGTTTGCAGCACAAACTTCTTTGAGAAATCCTGGCTTGCCAGCACAGGATCCTCTGCTAACCGCAACTTTAGATTATTAAACGCCTCTTGTTGCCTAGCAGTCCAGTCCCACTTTGTTCCCTTTCGTAGGATATCGTTCAAGGGCCTTGCGATCCCAGCGAAATCAGGGTCGAATCGCCGATACTACGACGCCATCCCGATGAACTGCCGTACCCCTTTCACGTTTTTCGGGGTTTCAATTCCGTAATCGCTGCGACTTTTCCCGGATCCATACCAATCCCTTCACTTGTTATCCGGTGGCCCAGGTACAACAGCTCTTCCCTGAAGAAATAGTACTTTTCTGTGTTTATTCTTAAGTTTGCCGCCTTCAGTCTTCGGAACACTTCCTTCAAATGGCAAATTTGCTCCTCCTTCGTGCGTCCGATCACGATAATATCATCTTGATACGCAAATGCGTGCGGAGCCATGTCCGGGCATATGACCTGGTCTAAAGCCCTTTGAAATGTTGCCGAGGCCGAGTGTAATCCGAATGGCATCACCTTCCACTGGTACAGACCTTTCCCTGGTACCGTAAAGGCCGTATACTTCCTGCTCTCTTCCTCCAATGGGATTAGCCAATAGCCATCCTTCAGGTCGAGGCTGCTGAAAAATTTTGCCTCCCTCAATTGCTCCAATTGCGTCATGACGTTCTCCACTAGCCTTTCAATGACCTCCTTTGTGGACTTTCCTAAAGGCTTCATTAGCGTCTGAAGGTCCACCATGTATTCTTTAAACGGCTCTCCTCGTTGCTGTTTCCGCTGCCGAACCTGGTCTGCCAGTTTTTCAAAGTACCCTTTTGGCAGGAAAAAAAGGCCTCGAAGCTCCTTCTGAACTCCTGCCATGTGGGTCACTCCTTATCGTTCATTAAGAACCAATTTTGCGCTCTGCCCTGGAGTAGTTCCCGCATCGCCCGCGGGATTGTGTTTATATCCATACCATATGTTTTGGCAGACCATGCTACTCTGTCCACGAACTCGAGAGGATCTCCTGTTCCGTCGAATCGGAACGACCACTCTCGTTTCGCCTCTTTCGCATAGTCCACCTGTACCGGGACTGGCTTCCGCACTTGTGGCTCCATGCTCCTTATGCTCTTCATTTCTGGCACTGCCAGACTTTGAATGAGCTTTTCCGATTTGCTCACCGCTCTCGGCCTTGGCGTGGACCTCTGCGCGTATTTCTCCTCGAATCCACGCGCGACCACCATCACTTCATCCTCCTTCGTCTCGTCGACCCACCTTGCAACAAGTGCCCTATAGATCTTAACGGTTCCATCCGCTGCGAGACCGAGCTCTCTGCACACTTCGCACAACTCCTCTTTGCGAAGCGCGTAAATCCATTTTTTCTTCCCCATCTTGAAGCTGTGTTAATCCTAGACTCTAAAGCAATCACGTAGTTTGGGCGCCAGGTGTAACAAACTGTTTTTGCTTATGTTTCGTTCGCAACAAATGCAGCGACTAGCTCACAGAGTTTGGGGGTACGTTCCACCGAATTTATAGATTCGACGTGATTACCCGAGCCCAGAAATAACACGGTATGCTGCGTTTAAAACAAATCCCCTGTATTATGTTAAGTTTACAAAAAGGGTGAATCTCACCAGCCGACCGACCGCTCGTCCTCCCGTCGATTCCCGATCCCCGCTCCGGGTTGGTGCCAATACACACGCCCTCCTAAAGCTTGCGCCCAGCAGGACGTGTGGTCTTGGTGCCTGGCACCGAATCGTCCCACGGTTCCCTCCGTTTGGACTCATGTGCTCCAGCTGTCGCTGTTGTTGTCGTCGCTGCTCTTCCGTCGTCGCTGCTCCCTCGTCGTCGCCGCTGCTCCCTCGTCGTCGCGGCTGCTCCTTCGTCGTCGCTGATGCTCCCTCGTCGTCGCCGCTCCTGTTGCTGCTCTTCCGTTGCGGGTGCCGTGGACCTTCGGCATCTTTGGCTCACCGTGGATGCCCTTTCGCCGTGGCCGGCACATAATCCGCGTTAACAGACCGATCGGCTCACCTCCCAGGCATACGCCGGGCAGGATATGCTTTTCGCTGCTTAGCGGCCGGATCAGGGCACGAAGGGCCTACCTACCCCGCAGGACACACCCCTTTGTCGCGTTCGTCACTCGCCTCCAAACACCTGCGTGCATACGCCCCGCAGGATCTATGGCAGGCCAGAGGTTTTAGCGTCGCGTCTCCTTTAACTCCAGGTGATACGCTGCGCATACGCCCCAGCGCCTGGATCAGGATTCTAATGACTCTTCCGGGGTGTCCCTGCTTGGTTTCACTATTGGGCTTGAGTTCCCGAGCAGGCTATCCCTTGCTTCACAGGATCACACCTGGACTTATCGATCAGGAACCGACAAGGCGTACGCCAGGCCGATCCGTCGCTATCGCCAGGATACCTGTCGTGTCCGGGAATAACCTAACCCGACTCAATTTACCCTTGGGATTCGGCTCCGCCGCGGATCCTTGATCCTGTTCCCCCTTGCTCTTGACTTCTATTGCTTGATTGACTTGCGTACCGCCGCCGGAGTTACCCACAGGGGGTCCAGGGGGCTACTGACTCGCAGATCCTTCGCACTCGCTCTAAATACCGCACTAGAGACTGTCGGACTTACCCACGGGGGGTCCTTCATCCTATACTCCTAATTCCTCTAAGGAAACTTTCCCGCTTGAATGTCAGACTTACCCACGGGGGGTCTTCCACTCAACTCTTCCAGCTTCCTTAGAAGACTCGGTCCCGATTTGCTCCAGGGGCCCTCCTTATATAGTGCCAGAGGCGCCCGTTAATCCTTTCAAATCTACTTCCTGCCGTTAATCCTTCGCTCATTTACCTTTTCCGTTAGCTTTCTCCAATTCCCGCCGCATTTCTATCGGCGGGCTTTCTTTACTTGCCCCCCCACTGTTTGCCCCGCTTGGGCCTCCGATCCGTATTTTTATTGTGCAGGTCCATCGCCCAAATATCCCCGCACACCCCTCCCCCTCCCATTGGGCATTCCCAAAATGCATTTCTGTGTTTTCTGCATTCTTCTAAACACAGCTGCCCAGTCGGGGCCGCTTCGTTCCACGCCTTCCCCGCTCTCTCCTATCACCTGCGGTCGCGGAGGCCCGCCCGGGACCGTTACATTCCACGGTGATTCTTCCTCCTCTTTCTTTCGTGCGCGACGCCGTGCTGGTTCCTCTTGCTCCCGCTGCTGCCCCCGCATGCCGTCCGTGCCGTCTCCTCACAACCTGCATGCGAAACCAAAAATATCTGCTATTAATTTTAGTGACGAATATATGCTATATAGGTGTAGAAAATTGCATATAAAAAATATATTCTTGTTCGCCATGTGCAAGAAAAACAAAAAAAAAAAAAAAGGCACGTTCTGAAAATTCTTATTTTTTTATATGCAAATTTGGAATTGTAGTTTAACTATTGTATGTTTTCTTATATAATTATTCCCTGCATCTGAGTTTACTGTAAAATTTTAACTATTGTGTTTTGGATTTGGCACAATTTTCTCTTCAATGTAATTTTGATTGAAGCCTATGTCGTTTATAAATTTCGGACATGTTCGTTCCCCGTAGTTACCCTAAAATAGGGTAAGGAGGAACGGTTCGTTTTAAAAAATATAATTCTGACATATCAATGAGTTCTTGTTGATCGATTCCGCTTGAAATGAAGCTTCTTCTTTCAGCTCATTTGTTCCATTCTTTTTTGCTGTCTGAAAATATTCTTGTTCTTTATCCACCTCTGGTTGTTTATTGAATTGACGTTGTATTTTATTCGTGTTTTCTATGTTTACGTTGCTCAGTGGCCCTTTCCCTGCTAAATTGCTTTTATGGTGTGTATTCATATAGTTTACTTGACGTGGCGGCATTCAATAACTGCAAATTTATACATATATAGGGTATAGTTGCCCGATCCTTAAGAGAATTTCTAATAAAAATGTTGGAAATAGCCCCAAGCATTTTTAAAAACAGCAAGGTGGTGCCATTTCCGATCGTTCAGTTATATGGCAGCTATAGGACATAGTCGGCCGATTGATGAAATGATTGATTAATGAAATGGCCGATGAAATTTGGCAAATCAGATTATTTTGCCCAATTGGAATCACTACACAGTCCCATTCTTCTAACTTTAAAAACAGAAAATTATGCCTATTTCGATCATTCATTTATTTGACAGCAAAAGGATAAAGTCACCTGATCCTTATGCAGTTTTGAAGATAAGATATGTTGGAAAAACTAACATCTGTGGAAGTCCCAGCACTCTAACTTGAAAAACACAAAAGTTATGGCATTTCCGATAAATCAGTTATATGGAAACTATACGACATAGTCGACCGATCCCAGCCGTTCCGATTTAAATACTGCCAGAAAATAAAAGAAGGATTTGTGCTAAGTTTCAAGTCGATAGCTTCAAAACTAAGAAACTAGTTTGCGTAGAAACAGAGAGACAGACGGACGGACGGATAGACGGATATGCTTAATATATCGACTCAGGAGGTGATCCTGATCGAAAATAGATATACTTTATGGGATTGGAGATGTCTCCTTTACTACGTTGCACACTTTAAAAGGATTAAAAGGAAACCCCTTACCAAGAAAAAAATTTTTAAAGAACCTAGATTTTATTCCATTCTCTATTCTATTCTCTTTCGCTGTATGAAAATATTCTTGTTTTTCATCCACTTCTGGTTGTATAGCGATTGGCGTTGCATTTTATGTGTGTTTCGTATGTTTGCGTTGCTGGCCTGAAATGGGGAATGTCCCCCAAGATAGTCAGATAGAACAGCGATCATCAGACCAATCCTATTCTATGAAGTTATGGTCTGGTGGCCTGACCTGGACAACTCCTTATGCAGGGAAAGGTTAAGGAAGACACAGCGCATGGCGGAAGTCTGTATAACAGGCAGTCTACGCACTACGCCTAGCAACGCTTGACATATCATCCTTGACATACTACCGGTGGAACTGATGGGGGTAAAGATAGCCACTCTGGCGGCAATAAGACTGCGAGAGGCGAATCTATGGAGCAAGAATAATTTTGGTCATACCAGACTGGACCTGCATCACTTCATGCCTGAGGGGGTACGGACTACTGCGTGCCCGTCGACCAACCCACCACTAATTAAAAAATCATCGTCCCGTCGAGGGAGGAATGGGATGCCCGGACACCGGGACCGGAGGGCTCCCTACATATCTACACAGATGGATCAAAACTCAACGGCCAGGTGGGAGGCGGTTACTTTTGTGAGCATTTGAGCATAAAAGAGTCCTTCAGACTGTGTTTTCCAGGCTAAAGTAGTAGCCATTAGGTAAGCACTGGAATCCCCAGCACTTTGGGCCAATCGGGGTACAATATGCATCTTCTCAGATAGTCAGGCAGCGCTTAAGGCACTTGACGGATTCTCGTCCAACTCCAGGACAGTCAATGATTGTCGCAAATCTCTCAACGAGATGGTTGAACAGCATGACATCTACCTCATTTGGGTTCCCGGTGACACTTCGGTGAAACCCTTGCCCTAGCGGTAGCACAAGGAGCCCTAGCGGCTCAAGTGGAATCGGGGGGTCTTCTATGTTCCCCTAGCATCACCGCCCTAACTTAACCTAACCTATGTTTGCGTTGGTCAGTGGCCGTTTCCCTGCGAAATTTTTATCATGGTGTCTATTCATATAGTTTACGTGACGTGACGGCATTTAATAACTGCGAATATACAGGGTGCGCCATATTTTATGTGCTGATATAAATATTAAACAAGAAAGGAAAGCTAACTTCGGGCGGAGCCGAAGTTTATATACCCTTGCAGTTGAGTCGCAGTCCGCTAGGTGGCGCCACGCATCTTATATAATGAGATATATAGCGGATCGTATATAGTTGGTCGATCCTTATGAAATTTTGTACATAAGATATTTTGGTCAAATATAACATGTGTGGAAAGTCCCAACCCTCTAACTTAAAAAACACCAAAGTTATGGCATTTCCGATCAATCAGTTATATGGCAGCTATAGGATATAGTCGACCGATCCCGGCCGTTCCGACTTATATACTACCTGCAAGGAAAAAAAGGATGTGTGCAAAGTTTCAACTCGATAGCTCCAAAACTGAGAGACTAGTTTGCGTAGAAACCGACAGACAGACAGACAGACGGACAGACGGACCGACGGACAGACGGACAGACGAACATGCTTATATCGACTCAGGAGGTGATCCTGATCAAGAATATATATACTTTATAGGGTCGGAGATGTCTCCTTCACTGCGTTGCACACTTTTGACCAAAATTATAATACCCTCTGTAAGGGTAAGTTAGAGAGTTGAGACTTTCTACACATGTTATGTTTGACCAAAATATCTTATGTACAAAATTTCATAAGGATCGGCCGACTATATCCTATAGCTGTCATAGAACGATCGAAATTGGTATAACTTGGGTTTTAAGTTAGAAAGATGGGACTTGGTACAGATTCTATTTTGGGAAAAACAATCTGATTTGTCGAATTTCATAAGGATCGGCCGACTATATCCTATAGCTGCCATATAACTGATTGATCGGAACTCGCTATAACTTCGTTGTTTTTCAAGTTAGAAGGATGAGAGTTTCAATGGATTCCTCTTTTGGCAAAATAATTCAATATGCCAAATTTCATAAGGGTCGGCCAACTATATACGATCCGCTATGTATCTAATAATATAAGATGCGTGGCGCCACCTAGCGGACTGCGCTTCAACTGCAAGGGTATATATACTTCGGTTCCGCCCGAAGTTAGCTTTCCTTTCTTGTTATTAATATACATCTGCACTATTTCAGCGCGTTGCATCGGCGTGTAGCAAACCATTGTTAAAATTCTACTGCGTTGACGTTTCCAAAACATGTCTAATCAAGCTAATCGGTCGATATTTGAGAAAAATATTTAAAGTTTATGTCGGCCCACAAATGATGGCACACTATATATCTGATATAGTTGCCCGATCTTTAAGACAATTTCACCTTTTAATCAATTTTCTAATAAAAATGTTGGAAACAGCCCTAGAAATAGCAAGGTTGTTCAGTTATATGACAGCAATGTTATTTATGTTCAGTTATTTTACAGCTGGCCAATCGGATTACTTTGCCCCAAAACCTGTACCAAGTCCCATCATGCTAGTTGTATGGATATAGGCAAACGGCGTATTCAGCTGATTTACTAGCGCCACCTATGTGCCAAATGTAAAAATTGGTGAATTTACTAGCGCCACCTACATGTCAAATGTAAAATGTGGTGACACTTCCCGTCCACCCGTCCCGTTCCCAGTCCACCGCGTCCAGAAAACACCCAGCGAAATTATGTATTTTGAGCAATAGGGAGCGCATGATTTAACAGGATTTGGCCACCCGACAACAAGTTAAAGAATAAGCTGGCTCTAATGAGTAGGTCGACTCGCTGCGTTTTTTTGGAATTTGGGGTCAGTCAGATCCATATTGCCAGGAATCTTTCACCTCGAAAAATCTATGTAAAGGCTGGGTGGATAATCCGTAATGTGAGAAGCTACAACAGCCTCAATTTTCACAGAATACGGGCTAAAGCGGGTCATCTCGCATACATTAACAGATGCTCCATCCTTTTCAAACTCAGCGCCGATAAGACCGGCCGCCGCATATGGGAGCGAAATGGACATCCTCTAGGAAAAAAAAACAGCGAGTCAGTCGCCGCACTTCGTCGTACCGTTTCTCAATTGGCAAACCAAAACTTTGGACAAGAAGGAAGCTCGTGCGCCGAAACATCACACTGGACGCATAGAGCAGGACGGGCGTTTATGACCATGCACGAAGATCGGTTATTGGCCCTCTTGGTAAGCTGGTGGATACGCAGCCAAAGAAAAGTTCGGCACCCTTGCTCTAAGAATCGAACCATGATCTCCCAAGATGGAAGGATGTCGTTGTTCCCGGCGAGAGTGTCTTCCCACTTGGTTTTTGTGGCAGGATCCAACTTCTAGAGGACAATCAAGTAATTGTCTAGTAATTAAAAGCAAGTATCCTTGGATCTCGGCAGCTGATCCGGAACTCATGAGAGCCCGCATATGCCCGTTGTACCGATCCGATATCTGCTGGATCTCATTTATGTGAGCCTAGAATATTAAACGCCGATTATTAAAACTCTTCCACAATAGGACCACATCGTAGCTCGCGTCCGTAATTTCCAGCGTTCGTATTGTATCCACGGACTACCGCATGCATGAAATGAGCCACCAGAGCTTTTGCATTTTTGTTAGGTAAGAATGGCTGTCAATTGTGGTCTTAAAAAGGGCGAAGAAGTCCGGCCAATCGGCATAGCCCCCGCTGAATGTTGGCATCGGCAACGGTGGCAAGGAGGGGCTGGCTTGTATGGCATGGGTGAGTGGAGTGGGCAGCGATTCTCATAGAGCGCTTGGCAACCTCCATGAGAATCAAAATGCAAATCGCCAGCTGCTAGAATCTCTAATACAGCTTACTCCCGATCTCGCTGAAATTAAGCTCCTCCAACTCTTCTTGAAGCGTGGTGAACCGCTCACGCAAAAACTGACTTCAGCGCCATAATGGTGCAATCCTTATTCTGCACCGCAGCCTTCATCTTATGATGCAGAGCCTTCAGCTCCTGGCAGGTCACCTCTGCTCTCCTCCGCAGCATCCTTTCCCGGGTTGCGGCTACAGCTCCAATAGTTTCAGCTCTAAAGTCTTTTATGCAATTAAAATGCAACTTTGTAACAAAAACAGCAACGGCGTTTTCGTGGCACTTTTAATGCTGATTTCCGGGATGAAATCATGTCGGGGTCACTGAAATGTTATGTTATTAATAGTTTTTTATAGCATCCGAATAAATAGACGAGTTTCAGTTCAGATTTTCAATATGCAATATGCAATTTTCATGTTCAAAGTCTTATTTCAGTTGCGAGACTATTGGGCGCTGATGACAGCTGTTTTTCCTTCTTTGAAATCGCACGGGCACGTGCAAGTCCACCGATGCCAACATTCAGCGGTGGCTATGCCAAGTGGCCGGATTTCTGCGCCCTTTTTAAGACCACGATTGACAGCCATCCCCACCTAACGAAAACGGAAAAGCTCCGGTGGCTCATTTCATGCCTGCGCGAGTCAGCCTTGGATACGGTGAGAGCTCTGGAAATTACTGACGCGAACTACGATGTGGTCCTTGACCTATTGCGCAATCGTTTTAGTAATCGGCGTTTAATATTTCAGTCTCACATTAATGGGATCCTGCAGCTTCATGTGGTCGAGCCAGGGTCTGTTGCTACTTTGCGGGAGCTATCGGATCGGTTCAATGGGCATATGCGTGCTCTTATGAGTTCCGGATCAGCTGCCGAGATCCAAGGATGTTTGCTTATCCAGATTATGCTGCAGAAGTTGGATCCTGCCACAAAGGCCAAGTGGGAAGACACTCTCGCCGGAAGCAACGACAGCCTTCCGTCTTGGGAGTCCATGGCACCATTCTTAGAGCAAAGGTGCCGAACTCTTGAATGCGTCGACTTTTCTTTGGCTGCGTATCTACCAGCTAACCAAGTGGGCCGAGGGAGATCTTTGAATAACCGATCGTCGTGCATGATTATCAACGCCCGTCCAGCTCTATGCGCCCTGTGTGGTGTTTTGGCGCACGTGCTTCCTACATGTCCAAGCTTCATTGCCTTGCCACTTAGTCAACGGTACGACGAAGTGCGACGGCTGACCCGCTGCTTTGTATGTTTGGAGGATGGTCATTTTGCACGCGGATGTTCAGCTGCCCGTTGCCCAAAGTGCAATCGCCGACATCATGCTTTGTTGCACCATTGCGGGCAGCTGCCCAGCTCAAACAATTCCCCACCACTACGAAGCTTGGGTTCCGCCGCTGGTGTTACCGTTGCGACCCCACCGTTCCAGTCAATCAACACGGTCTTGACGCAGGATCGCCCTACTGAAGTGGTTCCTTCCTGCCTTGCAGAGTGTTATTGGACTCTGGTTCACAAGTTCACCTTATCTCATCGCGGCTGGCAAGTCAACTTCAGCTTTGTCGCACCAAAAGCTGTGTAGCGGTCGCCGGTCTCGGCTAAGTTTGCTACGGATGGATCCTACGTTAATGTGTGTGTGATGTCTCGACTAACCACATATTGTGCGAACCTAGAGGCGGTTATAGTGTCTCATATTGCAGACTGTCAGCCCAGCCTTAAAATTGATATTTCGAAATGGAAGATTCCTCACGGCATAGCGCTGGCTGATCCCAACTTCCACAGACCACAGGGTGTGGACCTGTTAATTGGAGCCAGCCTGTTCTTCAACCTATTGTCAGTTGGCCAAATCCAATTAGGTCACTGCCTCCCAGTAGCCCAAAATACACTATTTGAATGGGTGGTTTCTGGACGCATTGTACTATCGCGGAAGGCTGGATTGCCCTATGCAGAAGGAAAAGAGGAGAAGAATCAACGTTCCGGACCCCCTGCACTCGTTACGAGAACTCGATTCCCGCATTGGTCTATTGGGGGGAGCAATGCATGGTCAAGGGTTTGGAAGAAATTGGTGTGCCTTTTTCGCCCTGTGAGTTCTTAATCTTCTTAATGAAACTACGCAACCTGTGGAATATCCCTTAAAAGATGTGTCTGCTGCCCTTCCAAATTGTTATTGAAGGACCACCCTTCAATAGGGGGGAGGATGTTGGGCTAAGCAGCCACCAGATAGGCTAATTAGAATATTAATGATTTGTTCATCTGCAGCGGCATTTAATCTTCTCTTTGGCTCCCAGATTCGCATTCACTTTTTTGTCATTTTTGTAGCGCATGCGCTTTTGGGAGCTTTGGAAGAGCTTCTGCGCCAAAGCTGTTCTTCTTTTTGTTGTATTTTGAGAGTTGTTATTGACGGGCCGCTATTTGTTTTATTGTGCGGAATTAGCTCAATAAATTAAATATAAACAATTGAATCTCGTCTTTAATTCGGTCGCTATCAAAAAGCTGATCGCTCAACACCGTTCCTATGCGACACCATTGAGAAGTCGGTGCTTCGAAATGAATGAGAGAGGTGGTTTAGAGCATTCACCATATCATTGGAGGCCGAACAGATCGAGACACCCAAGAAGAAGTGAACTAAACTCCTTCACAGGGGGGGTGTGCAACTGCAGACTGTCGCGTTCTCGATACCAGATGCACTGGTGGATTATGACGAAGCCCAGGGAAATGCTGTCTTCAAGATTTTGGTGGAAAAGCTAAATGCTTACTTTTCGCCCAAACAAAATTCCTCTTTTGAAAGGGATTTGTTTCGGAAGTTAGCACCGCTCGAGAATGAGAATTTTCCGAAGTTTATTTTACGGTTGCGGCAGCAAATCTGCAAATGTTCGTTTGGCCAATCTAAGGTGGAAACCGAGGAGATTTGTCAAGAAAAGACAAGATAATAGATTCGTGGCGCCAGTAGATTTGAAGAAGAAACTATTGGAAAGGGGGTATTCCTTGGACGAGGTCATAGAAGCTTGCCAGGTGGAGAAACAAATAAATAAACAATCCAAAGCCATGCTAATAAAACCTACCAACACCAGCACCGATTTCATCAACAAAGTTACGGCTGGGCAAGTAAAGGCGGATGTTGAGTGATCCAGATGTGGTCGAATGGGTCACGCGAGTAACGATTTCTCCTGCCCGGCGCGAGTTGCAACATGTGGCAAATGCTCCAAGATAGAACGAAACTCTTAATTAAGAAACGGGAATCTTAAAAGGCGGCAGAATAATGTTCGATGCGTAGAAGATGAGCACGCTGGGTTCAAACGGAAGAAAACGTGTGAAAATTAATTTAAGATATGCAGCGACGGAGAAGGACTTATAAATTGCCTAACATGAGGTTATGAGATTCCCCTTATTATTGACTCGGGATCGAAATTTAGCTTGATTAGCCACACAGATTGGGTGAAGCTTAACCACGGAAATACGACCCTTTCTAAAATTAGATCGCATTCACATAAACAATTTCGTGGATACGTATCTGAACAATTACTTGAAGTAATTTGCGTTTTTGATGCACCGATATCAGCTGTGTCAAATGCGGAGGTGATTGCTACATTTTTTGCATTAAAAACGGATGTCAGTCATTATTGGGCCGAGAAACCGTCATTAAACTCCACGGCCTAGATATCAATCAAGTGGAAACGACCACACCGTTTGCTAAGTGAAAAGGGATTAAAGTTAAACTATGGATTGACCTCCAAGTTATCCCTACTCAACAGCCAGTCCGAAAGATTCCGGTAGCACTCGAAGTGAAAGTAGCTGCCAAGCTGGAAGAAGGTTTAAGTCGAGACATTATCGAAGCGGTTACTGGCCCCAGCACGTGGATCTCTCCCATTGTGCTGCCCTTCAAGGAAAACTGTGATGTTAGGTTGTGTGTTGATATGCGGAGAGTAAATAAGGCCATTCGTCGGGAATATTACCCAATGCAGACATTTGAGTCTTTTATGACCAAATTAAAAGACGAAAAATTCTTTTCGCGTCTTGACCTAAAAGACGCCTAACATCAACTAGAACTCGACGAAGCCAGTAGGGAAATAACGTCTTTCATAACCCCAAAAGGACTCTTTAGGTACAAACGGTTATTGTTTGGAATCAACTCGGCTCCGCAAATACTCCAACGTCACCTTGAACAGACGATGTCATTATATTGGAGCTAGCGAGGAAGAACATAACAAGACAGTAAGAGAGGTCTGCAAGTTATTCGATGGAAACGGTGTCTTACTGAACAAAAAAAATTGCACCTGAAAAACAAACAAACTCAAGTTCCTGGATCACATTATATCGGATAAGGGTATCGAAGTGGACTCGGAGAAAGTCAATTTAATTCGAAGGTTTCGGGAACCAATTAACAAGGAAGAAACTCGATGTTTTCTAAGGTTGGTGACATACGTTGGGAATATCATTCCAGACCTGACTCATTTCACGGAACCGCTAAGGCAATTGCTGATGAAGGACTCGAAATTTAGCTGAGGAGAGGTGGAAAAAGCTGCCTTTCGGAATCTAAAAGATCGAATTGGCGAAAGTACTAAACCTTGCATATTTCAACACGCGAAATCGAACTCGGCTGATAGCAGATGCCAGTCCAATAGCGCTTGGAGCGGTATTACTGCAGTTCTTAGGTAATGGTGACCCCTTAATTATTTCATTCGCTGGCAGAGCTTTGTCAGACATTGAGAAACGTTATTCCCAAACAGAAAAAGAAAGTCTGGCTCTAGTTTGGTCGGTTGAAAGATTTTACTATTACCTGACATAACTCCACATCTATAAGGCGGGAAAAGAATATCTGACTCATTATCCCGACTCTGCCAGCTCCTCTGACATCTCCATCCGACTCTTGTGTCGGAGACAGGGATTAACAGTATTCCCCAATCGATGACCATTTTGGAAATTGCCAACCATTCAACAAAAGATAAGGATATAATCCATGCAATGTCCCGTTTGGAGTGCGACTTATGGAAACCCAGATTCTTAAAACAACTTTACTTTTGCGTGGTAACCTCATCGTGATCCTGACATCGCTTCGAAACCGAGTGCTTAAGCTGGCTCACGAAGGGCATCCGGGAGAGTCTGCAATAAAATAGCGTCTGCGATCTAAGGTATGGTGGCCGCTGATTGATCGTGACGCATAAAATACGTTAAACATTGCAGAGACGGTCTTCTGGTGTCACAAAACCCAAAGCCAGCACCAATGGAACGGAACCCATTCCCAACCGGTACGTGGATTTCGGTAGCTTCAGACATATTGGGCCCCTTACCAAAAAATTAATTAGTAGTAGTAGTTATTGACTAATACTCCCGCTATATGGAGTTCAAATTCTTACGCTTTATTACGTCAGCCAGTCTGATTGAAGTGATGAGGGAGGTTTTCTGTAGGCTTGGGTATCCGAAACATTTAAGAACTGACAATGGACGACAGTACATAAGTCAAGAAGAGTACTGCAAAACTTGCGGTATAGAAAAAGTCAAATCTCCACCCTATTGGCCTCAAGCTAATGGAGAAGTGGAAAATATGAATAAATCTCTGGTCAAACACTTAAAGATAGCTCATTCAAATTCAAAAAACTACAGGGAAGAAATCCAGAAATTTGTGCTCATGCACAACGTCACTCCACATGACATAATTGGTGTAGCGCCGACTCAACTTATGTTTAATAGGGTTATCCGCGACAAAGTTCCATGCATAGATGACATCCAAGAGAATGGTATATACTCTGCTGAAAGGGACAGGAATTGTATATTTAAACAAAAAGGAAAAAAAGAAGCAGATAAAAGAGGGGAGCAAAGGATAACGTAATTAATGTAGGGAATAAGGTGCTATTGAAAAATTTAGTTTTTCCTCATAAGTTAACCCCAAGCTTCACGGAAACCGAATATGCGGTTGTCGAGACAGGAGACAGAACTCTGACAAGAAATGTATCTCACATCAGAAAGATACCAAAAAGCGCAAACGATTTGGAGGCTTCCTTAAACTGTTCTATAGGCAACACTCAACCCAGGATAACATCATCCCAGGAAGGCCATGGAGACGATGAAATAAAAGGCCAGCAGCGCAGAAAGTCCACAGTGTTTTTTTTCGTTCGCCGACACTTTTCGTCCCACGGCTATATGTCATGTCATGCCCAGCCATGTGTGTTTCATGCTTACAGGCAAGATTATCTGACGGAATAGCACTGCTGTAGATACATTTTTCCTGTTCATGCTGACTCGCACTCTAATACATTGCTCGGTTAAGCCAAAAACACTGAGCTGCAGCGGCACCAATTAGTTATTATTTCTACTGAGCATCTATTGGATCTATTGGATATTTGTACTAAATTAAACATTATTTCTCACCTTATGAGTTTCTATTTCTCCCGAACCAAACTAGTTTTGGCTAATTTTTGGATAAAATTCCTTTAATGATAGCAATACCTTTCATTTGGTATATCACTCATTCAGATTGAAAGCACACAGAAAATTTTTAATTCTTAGGTTATATACAGTGTCTTCACGCGCCAGCTACAAGCAGTGCATGCATGTCTCCACTTAGCGGACTGCCGTCCGTATGTATGTATGCTACAAGTTGTGAGAATACGAATTAAAGTTCACTACTAAACATAAATAAAAAACAAGAAAGGAAAGCTAACTTCGGGCGAAGCCGAAGTTAATATACCCTTGCTGTTGAGTCGCAGTCCGCTAGGTGGCGCCACGAATCATATATTATTAGATATATAGAAGATCGTATATAGTCGGCCGACCCTTTGAAATTTGGCAAATAAGATTATTTTGTCTAAAATAGAATCTGTACCAAGTCCCATCTTTCTAACTTAAAAAACACCAAAGTTATGCCAATTCTGATCATTGTATGACAGCTATAGGATATAATCGGCCGATCCTTATGAAATTTTGTACATAAGATATTTTGGTCAAATTTAAGATGTGTGGAAAGTCTCAACTCTCTAACTTAAAAAACACCAAAGTTATAGCATTTCCGATCAATCAGTTATATGGCAGCTATAGGATATAGTCGACCGATCCCGGCCGTTCCGACTTATGTACTACCTGCAAGGAAAAGAAGGATGTGTGCAAAGTTTCAATTCGATAGCTTTAAAACTGAGAGACTAGTTTGCGTAGAAAGCGACAGACAGACGGACAGACGGACCGACGGACAGACGGACAGACGGACATGCTTATATCGACTCAGGAGGTGATCCTGATCAAGAATATATATATTTTATAGGGTCGGAGATGTCTCCTTCACTGAGTTGCACACTTTTGACCAAAATTATAATACCCTCTGCAAGGGTATAAAAAAAACGACTAATTCTTAAAAGGTAAACAAACTGTAGTCGATAGGTCATAGACGATAGTTAGTAGTCGATAAGCATTAGTCGAAAAAATAAGTCGATAACAGATCGCTGTTACAGCCCTTTAAAGCCCTTTCAACCCCGCCTATCTGGCAATTTTAACAACCGAATTTCCTCTTAACTGGCTTGTTCTGTTGCGATGAAAAGGCCAAAGTGAAAAGTTGTCTATAACACAATTCTCTAGTGAATATCATCAAACGTGGAAATTGGTATAGTACCTAATACGTGGGACGTGGAGCAGCAGCGGAACATTGGCCGTGGATGTGCCCAGCCGTTCGCCGCTGCACGTGTGTTTGTGGTTGTGGCGGAAAAGACTCCAAGTGAGCCGACCAATATGTCGCCAATTAGAATAATAATAAAAGTGTTCTAGGTAGTGTTCTAGGTAAAAGCCTACGGCAAGCAACCTATCGAGTTTCGACCCAGAGGTCTACGGCGGAGCCACCGCGTGTATCATCGGCCAGGCATCCAAGAAAAGCTTTCCTCGATCAGCCCCTAAACGTGCGCGAATCCGGTCCAGACTCGGACCACGATAGGCGAGGTCTGTGGCCGGTGACGTGTGCATGATTGGGGCCGCAGTAGATCAGGAGCGGAGCTGGAACCTGGCCACCCAGAAGCGTGGAGGACATAACCTCACTTTCCGGAACTCATGTTCGTATAACCTCATGTTCGTATAAACCGACCTCGACCATGTGATGGGCTAGCTCGACGATCGCTGCGGCAAACATCTCCTCCATAGTGACGACTAAACAACAAGAACCAGGAAAGAATGTATGTAGAATATAATTCTTATTATTTTTTTTGTAAATTATATTGGATCGAACCCAGAATCATCTGTTTTTCCTGTAGAGCATTGATAAAATTTTGGCAACATGTACATCAAAACTCCGAATTTAATTCGAATTTAACCCGTTCATCCAAAACATCCAGCGCTCTCGTCTACAGGCCTGCGGACTTCGAGTGATGGTTGCGTGAGTAAATATTTCGACTTGAACATATAACAGTGCCTCTATAGGAAAACGTCCATATCCAAATGATTGGTTAGATGTTCTACCATAACTCCTAATTTACTACATATATATATATATATTTCTTTATCTACACATTTTTATATTACATTCCAATTTATTAATTTAGCTGTATAAAACTCATTTTGTAGAATTAGGAACAATTAGGAGTAAGGGCTTAGGTTAAGCATGCAGTCTGAAGAAGAAGCAACCATGCAACCAGCAACCAGAATTTGGATATTTGAATGAATGTTCAATGAATTTGGATATTTAAAATGAAGTAAATTCATAATTTTAAGGGGAACCTGACCACTTGCGAAACATGAATGAGATTTCTTTAGACAAAGAGCCCGAAGAATCCTTGCAAGGGAACCAACCACAGATTTTGGCGATTCAAAATGAGAATCGTACGAAATGCTGGAATTGTGACACGATAAGTCATCGATTCAAAGATTGCCCTCAGCCTCATCGAGTATTTTCATCGAGTGTGGCGCGATAAATATTTATAAGCCCACTTGCCCAAACTGCTCCCAAAAATCGGGAAGCTTTCAGGCGGACAACCGTGCTAATCCGAGACCGGATACCCGACTGCAGACTCGGACGAGGAAAAGTATCAATCAAATGTAAGCATAGCAATTCCTGACCATCCAAAACAGACACCGGACAATTCCCATGACCGACATATCAAGCCATATCATGTTCGGTTAAGAGAATACAATGAAATCAAACAAAGAATATTTACCAACGATACTTGTAGGACCAACAAAAGTTGCACACCAGCACGACTACGAGAATTCTGGAGATCAAAAAATGGCTACAACAGTTGCGTAATATCAGCAAAGTAAGCAATGACATCCGTCCGTTCGCAAATCTAGTCGTGTTCAATAAACCGTACTTAGCATTGCTAGATAGTGGTGCGAATAAGAGCGTAGTCGGCTGAGCGTTAGCTAAAAATATTGTTTCAGGAAAATATAAATACAATAGGGCTCACGGCCACGTATGAACCGCAGATTCAGCAAAATAACCCACCCTCGGCACTATCACAATTAAGATTAAATATAACAACATTGCGGCAGAAGTTGAGTTCTTAATAGTACCATCGATCACACTCGATGTTATTTGTGGAATAGACTTTTGGGAAATGTACCTGGATTTCGAGTCATGGATATCTATATATATTATCAAGCAGGCTTTGCCAGCGGAAACCAAAAAGTTGACGAGGCAAACTTCAAGCTTGTAGTTCCACGCGAATTGAGAGCAAGCGTAATTCAGTCTGCCCATGACCAACCAATATCGTCGCATGGGGGTGTGGCCAAATGTCTCGAGCGACTTCGGAGAAACTTTTATTGGCCAAATATGGTGATAGATGTGCGCAATTATATAGCGCAGTGCGATATTTGCAAAACCTGTAAACATCCGACGCAACGTCTTTGACCGCCGATGGGTGTGCAAGCCACAAGTTAAAGACCATTTCAGCGGATATATATTGGACATCATCGGTCCATTCCCAACGGAAATATAGGCATATTAATTCTCCTAGATCATTTTTCCAAATTTACTTGGCTAAGGCCAGTAAAAAAGTTCACATCCAAGGTAGTGATGGATTATTTAAAAGATGCGATTTTTTTTATGTTTTGGAACTCCTGAGAGTTTGGTTAGCGGTAATGGCACTCAGTTTAAAAGCCAGGACTTTGCAGCCTTTACATCCAAGCATGGAATTTAACATATTTTCAGTGGTGCTTACTCTCCGCAATCCAACGCGGCGGAGCGCGTCAACCGGTCGATCAATGCAGCCCTACGATCATATATTCGGTTAGATCAAAGGTTGTGGGACTTGTATATAGGAAAAATAGTTCTGCCTTGAGAAACTATATTCACCAATCCATTGGAGAATCCCCCTACTATGTAATCTTTGGCCAGCACATGCTAACTCATGGAAAAGATTATAAGTTGTTGAGAAATATCCAGATGTTGTCAGAAGGATCCGCAAAGGTGCCTAGAGCAGACGAGTTTCCGAGAAATCGTGAAGAGATTGACAAAAGCTTACGAGAAAAACCGAAACAGCTACGACTAACGTGCTCGACATCGAACATTCAAAGTGGGTCAGGAAGTCGTAAAAAGAAAATTCGTTTTAAGCTACCAGGCTAAGCATATAAACGCAAAATTGTCACCTGTGGGAATCAAGACCAGAATAAGAGAGAAGAGAGGGCAGTCGTTATATCTGCTCGAAGACAACAAGGGAAAGGAGTTAAGAGTTTTTCATGCCAAAAACCTTTGGTGAAGTACCCTGTTTCAGCTTTTATCTCCTTCTATTATCAGGTCGATAAAACCTGTAATGTGAGGGTACGAATTAAAGTTTACTACTAAACATAAATAAAAACAGGAAAGGAAAGCTAACTTTGGGCGGAGCTTAAGTTGATCCTTGCAGTTAAGGTTGTGCCATTTCCGATCGAATCTATGGAGTAAGAATAGTTTTGGTCACATCAGACTGGACCTGCATAACTTCATGCCTGAGGGGCGTACGGACTACTGCTTGCCCGTCGACCAACCCACCACTAATTACAAAATCATCATTCCCTCGAGGGAGGAATGGGATGCCCGGACATCGGAACCGGAGGGCTCAATTCATATCTACACAGATTGATCAAAACACTTCGGTAACACTTGGGGTAACATTTTGGTGAAACCATTGCCCTAGAGGTAGCACAAGGAGCCCTAGTGGCTCAAATGGAAGCGGGGGGGTCTTCAATTTCCCCGTAGCATCACCGCCCTAACCTAACCTAACCTAACTTTTCAGCCATTTTTATATTTCATACTTTTATACATATTTAGGAATACGATTAGATGGCAGCAGTAAAATGCTTTACATATATATATGTATATATATTATATATTTACGAACAATTAAGAATCATTGTACTTAGATAGGAACAGAGTATCTTTCAGTTGGATTTACTTAAAACCCAAATTTCACTGTTGTTGTTTTCAAACGGATGGTTCTTGCATTTTTTCATTATTAGCGTATAATGTATATCCCAATTTTCTTAGGGTAGCATGCCTGAAAAGTTACAAAAATCAAAAATTTTAGCTGGCTTCAAAAATAAAAGTCGAACGCACACATGAAACCGTATATGTGAATGTGTGAGCACGCATACATATAAAGATCGGATTAACCGCGGAAGAACCTTCTTGATGATGCGCTTCTTTGCGAACAACCAAATTTCAAAGTAGTGCTAGCTACGAGGCCTTCGACTACGTGTTTTAACTATACAGTTATGTGCATAATTAGCTAAGTTAACAGTAGCTTCGTTTTCTCTTTTTTTAACTGCTCTTTTAAAAAGTGCGTTAGCTTTCCGGTATTCAATGATATTTTCTTGGGTTTTGTCTCTTTTCAGGTCTTTGTTTCACCAAGGAACTGTGTGTATGAGTCCTGTCTGTCCGTCCTCTCTATCCTGTCTGCCCTAAGTGTCTGTCCTGTCTGTTTCTCTTGTCTGTTTGTCCTGTCTGTTTGTCCTGTCTGTCTGTCATTCTGTCTGTCTGTCCTGTCCTGCCTGTCCTGTCCTGTCTGTCCTGTCCTGTCTGTCCTGTCTGTCCTGTCTGTCCTGTCTGTCTGTCTGTCTGTCTGTCTGTCCTGTCTGTCTGTCCTGTCTGTCCTTCCTGTCTGTCTGTCCTGTCTGTCTGTCCTGTCTGTCCTGTCT